>LOEQ01007989.1:128072-139764 GCA_001685075.1 Bramus lutescens
TATATATATAGCAGCTTTGTCATCTCAAGGATTACATCAGTCAGGGTAAAGACTCACAAAAGTGCATCCTTGGAGCTTCCTGTAACACATAAAAACTATATAGCATGTCTCCTATCCTAAACTCTCCTTACTCCTTCTACAATATTTAGAATACTTGCAATTAACTCTGTGAAGCTGTCTTACTTTGCCTCTCTAAAACACCTGATTGATCCAATAAAGAGCTGAACAGCCAATAGTTAGGCAAGATGAAGGATAAGTGGGGCTGGCAGGCAGAGGGAATAAATAAGAATGGAAATTTTGGAAGAGAAGGTCAAGGAATGAGCAAAAAGGGAGGAATACATCAGGGACCAACCACTGAACTACACAAGCAGAAATAGAATAAGAGGAAAGAGAAGATACACAGAAATATATGTTTCTAAGAGACAGGTAAAAGCCCAGAGATAAAAGGTAGATGGGATAAATTAAGAAAAGTTGGCTAGAAACAACTCAAGCTAAGGCAGGGCATGCATTTGTAAGAATAAGACTGCCATCCATGTGTTTTATTAGGGAGCTGGGTGGTAGCCCCCACAAATAGTCAAATGAGTAAAGAGTAAAACAAACAGGCAACACTTGAGAACTTGCTCATGGTGTTTACTTCCTGAGTTTCTTCAGCATTCTCCTGCATCCAGAAGGGAAGCTTCCATGTGGAGGAAGTTGCTACACACCACCTGTTCATCAGTAACACCCACATTTTAAATTAAACAAATTACTATCTTCACCTATATCTTATTACTAAGTGGGATGGCTAATTTTAGGTGATAAGACCATTATTACCTAAATTAAAGCTTAGCCACTTTGATGCTTGATGAAAGATGACTGTTGCCTGTATGGAATACAGAGAAGGGGAAGCTACTCTTTCCTCTGGAGTGGGACATTCAACATCCCCAATACTACAATTACTGTTCTTCAACTTAGAATGCCAGGATTTGTACCAAAAACCCAAGTTCTCAGTTCAACCTAAATGGAAGCAATAATCTCATCCTCTTTTCAACTCAAAGGTTTTTCCAGCTCTTGTTTGCAGATGGTCTGTGGTTGAGCTTTTCAGCAAATATAATCAAGCAAATCACTTCCAATCATGAATCTGTTGATGTCTATAGGTAAAAATGCTCTTCAAATTGTTAGAATGTTTCTCTCAGAGAATACATCATAAGCTGAAAAGATAGTAAAAAAAAGGGTAATATATATTCTCAGTTAACATTGTATCAAGCTAATATGACTCCATAATGTTTCATGCTTCAGCTTAGGCAGGTAGCTGGCTGTTCAGGTTCAGTGAAGTACATTGCAAACTTCCAGCTGGAAAAATATTGATATATAAAATTCTAAAGTACAGCTTCATGGATTGGATATCAGTTTTGAACTGTCATATATATGAAAATGTTTAAGTTAAACTAATAAATCAGGGTACTATATAAGCAAACTTGGCTTACTAGTTGTGTGTGTGTGTGTAGTTTCCATGAAAAGGTCTTTCACAATAAATTTGTGCATGATTTAACTTTAGCACTTAAACCTAGCCAACTTTTTGTCTTGATGGATTATTGAAACAAAATCATGCTGATGTTATAGTAGTCAAGAAAATAGGGTAACAAATTAGATGACAATACTGTTGGTATTAAGAACATTCATTGTACTTTGGTTACATTATAGTACCAGTCATTATGCATTTTGGTTTAATTTTGTTTTAAACTTAATTTGTAGAGCATATTTTTAGGGTCAAATAAAGTATAGAGCTTTCAAATAGCATTGGTTTCTTCAAGTTTTCCCTATTACAAACAAAATAGTTTTGTTTCCTACAAACTTCACATGATCTACCCATTAATACATTTTTCTTTCTCACACAGAAAAGTCTTGGGAAGCTTGGATATAGACAGAAATTATATAGCTCCATATCCTCTTATGCTCACAATTTGGAAATTTTCACTTGTTAGTAGTGTTCCACTCTGTGAGTGTGCTATTGCTCATTCATCACTTTGTGGGTGTGTCATCACTCATTGCCCTATTAAAGGACATACTGCATCTTTCAAGTTTTGACACTACAGAATTTTTTTGGATGTTTAATTTGATCAAAGTTTATTCAATCTATCAAGGCTTAACTTAAGGGAAATGACTGCAAGTGATAGTTCAAGAGACTTTAAAGATTTGTAAACACTGAAAAACTCTTCAATTTTGTTCTTCACAAACCTTATAATATAGCTCTTGTTATATATGATCAATAACATTGGGGATGTGAGTAGCTTTGGAGGTTGGCTTTGCCTATAATTTTGCAGTGGTATCTCATCACTGTTTCCATCTGTACTCTATAATCATATATGATATTGAACATTTTTAATATGTCCATTTGCCATCTAGAGATCTCATTTTCCACTCAGGCTTTGAAATACTAGTGACCTTTTCATAATCATGAAATAGTTTGACCTATCAAGTAGTTACTATACCAGAGAGAAAAGATACAAAGAAATTTATGACTATGGATATTTAAATGTAGCTTCAGAAAAAAAAAGATTGGGATTATTAAATCCAAAGTGCAGCTATATTATTCATGATCACAAATAATGCTTTTGTTAAACTAGTTCTTTCAAAACGTTGCCAGACTTAATATCCTCCCTATCACTCATTATTTCTCTCTTACCCACATTCACCTCCCTTGTTTGCATAATGTATGTTTGAGCTTTTATTTTCCTTCTTTGTGATTTTATATATAGGCATATTAGACTATTGATCACATCTTCTCATAAGCTGCAGTATTACTGAATATTGGATATTCCTGCTGAGAACAATATTGACTCTTCTGTATTGCTAAATGATAAATATGTATTTTCACTTCTACAGAATAATTTGGTCTGTACCAAGATAGCTAATGAGGCTGCCACATGCGGGGAAAATATCTCCATGACTTACTCTGTCTTATGGGTTATTCCAAATGACTCTATGACACTCAGTATGAAAGGTTACAGACACACCTCTAACATGACCCATCATATGACTATGCAAATTCATTTACCACTCAGATCCCCGCCCTAAAATATATCTTTAATACTGGGTTTCACATTATGTACAAACACAAGGAATAAAGATTCATAGAGCTGTTGGGAAGCCAACTCACACTAATGTGCTGTTAATTATTGATGAACTATTGTTAACTTACCCTCTGCCAAGTATTAGGGAAATTGCTCTTCAGTGAAACATATCACACAATTCACTTCTACATCACTGTTTGTCCTAAAGCTGTTTCAAGAGATTGATGCTTAGCTCCATTAGTGGATGTGTTCTGAATCCAATACTCTAACTTACTGTCACAGACATTTTATCTTTTCTCACTTCCCACTTTCTCCAGACAAGGCAGAAATGGGAGCTGCTCACATGTCAAGTTGTATTAATTTTGGCAAACAATTATCTAGAAGGGGAGACATACAATGCTACAATTGATTTATTCTGGCTCTGATAGAATATGCCAATTAAAAATACATGATGTGGTTATATAAACAGAGAAAACAAACTTGACATAGTCAAGTTTGGAATTTAACAGAGAGCTGAGAAATTACTTTGAAGAGCTTTTAAAAATACACACAAACACACACCAAAAAGAGTAAAAAAAATAATATCTACTTGTTTATTTGAGATGTTAATTTGTTAATATATAATATTCAATCAACAAAATCATTGGATTTCCAAAGTGGATATAAAGTTATGTAAAATTTAAAGTTTTGTGGTCACAGATTACAATCCACTCTTGAAGCCTTAAAACATGTGCCTTATAGCTTTTTAACTTTTGGGTCTTTCTCTCTCTCACGTTCTGTGTGTGTGCACGTGTGCATGTGTGTGATGTTCATGTCAAATTCTTGGCTTAGATCTTGTTCAGCAAGCAGTCATTTCTCATTAAAGTAGATTAACTACTAGTCTCTCTTTTCATGAAACCTATCCTTGAATTCCTGTTTAGTAAATTCTAACAGGAAGGTTGCTTGTTTGGTTCCTGGCCACCCAGCTAGCTTAGATCAGAAACTGTATTAATCAAATCATTGCTTGGTCCATTATCTCTGGTTTCCTACTGTCTAACTCTTACATATTAATTTAACCCATTTCTATTAATATGTATATCACCTCATGGCAATGACTTACTGGCAAAGATTTAGCATGTCTGACTCTGGTGGCTGCATGGCGTCTTTCTGACTCTGCCTTCTTCCTTCCAGCATTCAGTTCAGTCTTCCCTGCCTACCTAAATTCTGCCCTGCTACAGGTCCAAAGCAGTTTCTTAATTCATTAACCAATAAAAGAAACACATAGACAGAAGGACCTCCCACACCAGTAAATAGAGTTTCTCCCTCCTTCCTTTCTTCCACAGAAGCATCTTTACACCTTAGTCAGAATATCTGGCATCATATACCCTTGGAGCTAGAACACTCTTCCCCATTAGGTAATAAATTCTGTAAACACTGATCATGATCTTACTATCAGTTGCTTCAATTATTTCTTCTCCTTCTTTGCAACAACTTTCATAAAAAAAAATCCTCCAATGATTTAATTCCATTACTTCCAGAAAAGGAGAAACTTCTGAACCATTCTCTTATATATAGACAACATAAAATTTTCCTTGTAAATAATTGTCAGATTAAAAATGCAAATACAAATAGTCTAAATGTCTTGACACTCTGTATTTTGTTTCAGCTTCAGCTTCCAAAAAAAAAGAAAGCATATGCTACTTAATACACCATGAAAGCATTAAGAAAACACCAGTGATGTAATTTCCATCCACAATATTCAAGCCAAGGCTGTATGCCCAGGACTGTGGATTTGCAGTGAGTCACCTCGGAAACATATCACTAAAGGATCCACTTTCAGTGTCTGAACACAGAGACCTCAGAAACTCTTAATCCTTACCCGGTGCAGAGTGCAGGAGAGATGATAATTAAGAAAAGAAATGGTTTTAACATTTAAGCAAATTTAGAAGTAATTGCTCTTTTCCCACAAGAGCTTTGTGAGTGCGAAGTAGTTTCCAAAAGGTCACTTTTTCCCTAATAAATTAATATGTAGAAATAAAGACAATTTTAATAATGTATTTGGTTTAGAAGCAGGTTTTTTTTTAGAATATTTTGTACTATTTACAAATAACATCTGCTAATACAGTATAGGATCTTGTTTTAAGGAAGCTCAAGTAAACAGTAGGTAAAATTATGGAAAAAGAATTAAAAACAACTTTTAAACTTTTCTACTATTTTTGTGAAGTTTTCAAAAATAAATTAATCAAATTTAATAATAAAGTATGAAAATGTGCTTGGCTTCGCTGGAAATTAATGTTTTAGAATTTCTTATACATTTTTTATTCTCATTTTTACATTATCTGAGATGCTACTTACTTTCAAAACATAAACAAAATTATCCTAGTGTAGTAAGAAGGCTGGTTGTTCATCCTGGCACCCCAGAACTGAAATAATCACACAAAAATCATATTATTTAAATCACTGCTTGGACTATTTGCTCTCACTTCTTATTGGCTAACTCTTACATCTTAATTTAACCCATCTACATTAATTTGTGCATCACCATGAGGTCATGGCCTACCACCAAAGTTTCGGTGTATCTGTCTTTGGTGGCGATTCCATGGCTTCTTCCTGACGCCACCTCTCTCTCTCTCTCCAAGCATTCAGTTTAGTTTTCCCTGCCTAGCTAAGTTCTGCCCTGATATAAGTCCAAAGAAATTTTCATTTATTTACCAATGGTATTAACAGCATCAAGAGGGAAATCCCACATCATAATATTTTCTTGATAAATGAATACTGTTTTTAGCATTACAGTATTTGGATTCTGTAGGAGACAGTTGATAACTACCTGTTTATAAAACACATTTTTAAGTAGAAACATTAACATTAGTGTTAAAATCTTGCTGATAAGTTATATCTATATTCAAGGGTTTTTATCCTTACTCAAGGGTTTCTAATTCTACAGAACAGTAAAAAGAAGCAGTAGAAACCTCTTTACTAAAACTATGGTAAGATGACAATTGTAATACAACTATGTAATACAGTTGTGACAAGAGTTTGTTCCTTTGTCTAAAGGACCAAGTATTCCCTCACAGTCTGAATGCAAACTCACTAAGAAGGCGGAGATCATCGGTCAAGTTCATCCCAGCATTCCAAAAATTCTAAAAACACATAGTGATGGGAAATGAGAAGAGAAAAACAGAGCAATTAGATTTCTCTGCTAGCTAAATCCACACTACTGTTTGCTTTTCGACAGTATAATTTTATTCATTTTGTTTGGATTGAAACATCAAGATTGAATGATTTCTGGGATTACATGGCTATTGGCATTTGGTACAAAACATATAAAAGGAATTTGCAAGCTGAGCACCATAAAATGACTGTGGTACGGTAGACAATCCCCAAATGAAATGGCATAAAGCAGCTGCTGTCACATAATTTTCTTCTAAACTCTGTAATTTAATAGGTTCTGGAGAGGGTTCATATCTATTATACTCAGGGTTAGCCCCAGACTAAAGACTGAAGAGCATACTTCCTAAGTAACTTCGTCAAGTATTTGGTAAATTCAAGCAAGATTTGACTGAAAGCCTCCCTTGGACTGAAGAATAAATACTTCTAGTCTTTCAGACTTTCCATGTGGTCTGGCCTTCCTCACAGCCCTCTTTCTGGTTTTTGTGGCCAAACAACAGAAGAATAACAGCTGATCTCTTACTTTTGAAGCCCTAACATCAAAAGTCTCTGTGATTTTTGCAGACACTACCTTAAAATTTCAAAGGTGTATAATGTTCTTTGATCAAAACCCACTTTATCCCCTCTTATCCCCAGTTACCAAATCCCTCGTTCTCCTCAAGTCTCCAAGTCTTGTTCTTAAACTCATGTATTTTTTCCACTTAATTAAGGTTGCCTACTGAACATGAATGGAGGCACTTGTTTGTTGTGCAGTACAAGCATATTCTTTTGTATGTGGATCCTAGTTTATTTTTTTAACTTTGTGTGATTAATTTGAAGTAAATGTAGAGTCCAGGACACAAAAAAAGGGGATAGTGGAGCTTGGATAACTAAAAGACGGGTAGTGGTAAGGCATAGATGATATGAAAGTTTAGGGAAACTAACACTCAAACACTTCTTTAAAATTCAAGGCAGAGATCATCAGTCAAGTTCATCCCAGCATTCCAAAAATTCTAAGAACACATAGTGATGGGAATAGACAAATATGGCAGTGTCTATCCATGCTCAGGACACAAGAAATTGAAGCAGTGGGGGATTGCCACAGTTTGGGACCAGGCTGGGCATATATTTTGTTAATTAGAAAGTGTGCTCGAACTTCTGATTCAGGTTAACAATTTAACATGAAATCTTTAATGCCTTTGATCTCTATTTTTGCAGCTTCCCACCCTTAACCAGTTAGCTCTTCTCTCCACAACATTCTGTCTTCTTCAGATCTGAGTAAAAGCCAAAGACTTTTCATCCTGTTGGATAGCTGTGTACACTTCTGCTTCTACTTTGTTCTTAAAAGATTAATTCAACATGCATTTACAGGTTGCATATTAACTGTCTTATCTTGCTTAAGAAAAGAAGTAACAAACACATTGTACTTTCCATCATGTGGTCTAGGGTTTTTTTTTTTTGGTTGTTTGATTCATGCATCTTTCAATAGGGAATTGTGGCACTATCATTTCATATTCAGCTCAAACTATCAGACACCTGTATATTTAAATTTTCCTTCTTCAGATAGAAAAATCAATGACTCATATTTGCTTTAAGTACCTGAAACATGCTATTTCAATATCTTTCAGCATGTAGTTGTTGAAAGGCCAAGTGGAACCTGAAGCAATTTCTTTTATAAATGACATATTGGTGCTTAAGGATTTTTCTCTTTTTCTTCAAATTCTGGGGTAAGAAGGTTTAGTAGTTAAACGCATCCGTGATCTTACAGAGGATCCGAGCTCTGTTACAAACACCTACACAGAAATGCTCTCCACTGTTGCTAACACCAGCTTTAGGACATCTGACTCCTTCTTCTGATATCCATAGACACCTGCTCACAGATGACTTCTATCCATGCATGTGCAGGCACGAGCACACAAATACACAAACACACGCAAGGTCACATGCATGCACACATACACACAAATTTTCAAAATGGTTTCATATAACAATTTTGATAGTAAAACACGTTATCATTCTTGGTGGGTAGTTCCATCTTGTCTTTTCTGTCAGGAACATATTCTTGAAATTACTGTTTTGCTTTGTTCTGTTTTCAGTTCATGTCTTTCCCTCCGCTCTCTCTCCTTCTCTCTATCTCTCTCTCTGTTTTATCTCTGTATCTATATCTTATATACAACTTACTTAAAACCTCTATTATGTCTTTTTGATATATTTACTAGAATACATCATTTTAAAGTTAATCTTTAATCATTTTAAATATAAATTTTATTAGCTTTCTGTGGACATATTTCTAGGGTATTTTATAGCTCATTCGTATGCTGTTCATTTTCATATCATCTTTCTCAGTATTGATTAATCATGAAATGAAGCAAAATGTTTCTGTTGCTTATTTTTCATGTGAAGCTGACACTCAATGGTGGTAACATATTCAGATTACTGTGAGGAGCCTTAAATCTGAGGAGTCAAATGCATGCCGATTATTATTCTTATGGTTTTGTTTTGCTTTGCAAAAAGAAATCTCTCTTTTTTTTTCAATTGGTCTTTATTAATTTCCTTGATGTCTTATTGCAGTGACCATCTGTCCCATTCTTTCAGAACATCCTCTTTCTTATCACCACCTTCCTACTGACAGCGCAGTTACATAAGAATCTTGTAGATGCTGGCATGTTTCTGCTTGTCTAGAAATGCATGGGAGTTTTGAGGGGATGTCTCATTACAAAGTTCTCATGTAGATATCATTCCAGGGTTATTGTTTTAACCTTCCTAGTTTTTTGGGCTAGACTTAATAACACATCTCTTCTCATAATCTTTTACAATCACCACATTAAAGCTGTAGGCTGAATTTTTAACAGATTATTAATAATTTTTATGTTTCAAGTTATTAATGTTGTCTTAATAACTTATTAAACTATATAAGTACTAATTACAGTAGAAATTTAAGAGAGTAACTTTTGAAGTAACTACAGGACACCCTAACAGAACTCTGGCCACATGACAGCTGGAGTTTCCTCTGCACTTTCACTAGTGTTTAAAAATGATTTAAAAATGGTGTTTTTGTTTAGAAGTAAATTATTTCTCCAAAGATTATCTTCATATGCTACTGGCTATTGGTGGGAAATTAGATAATGAGATTTCTAGCATCATCCACAGGTTAACACATTGATGAATGCATATTTTTTAAAGAATATATGTTGCTCCAGAAGGATTCTGCCATTCTTGTTTTTCTGCCTTCCTGGTATTAATGAACTGAACATTCTCTCACCCCACCAAGTCTCCTTTGCCTAAAACAATTAACACACAGCCAAACAAGGCCTCAAAACTCTGAAAAAAGCTATATTATGTGTTGTGAAATATAAAATACTGACATGCTTGAAATTAAAAATTCTTACTTCTGTGTGTAAATGAAATATCTAATTAGATGCATAGTATGAGACAAAGGTGTCATAAAGATCATGAAAAGAGTAATATTTATCCCAGAATTACTGGCACACATACATTTTAAAAGTGAATTTGGGGTGAAAATCTCATTTTTATTAACATATAATGCCATGATTATAAAATATATGGTTTTAATTTTGTTTTCTGGTGTAAGAACTCATTGCCTTTTCTTATAAAGAAGAAATTTAGAAGACTGTCTTTTTTACTACTCTAATGTTGTGATGAGACACCCTTGACCACGGCAGCTCCTATAGAAGAAAGTGTTTAATTAGGGCTTAATTACAGTTTTAGAGATGTATTCCCCAGATGCTGGGAAATGTTTTACTCTCTTGTCGTTTTTTTTTGGGGGGGGGCTGCCACCCTGCTTCTAGATAAATCACACAGAGATGTGATTATGAATACCTAACCTTAACTTGGCTCATTTCTAGCCAGCTTTTCTTGACTTTATTTTTCCCTTCTACATTCTGCATGGGTTTCCCCTGTTCTCTTACTCCTGTAAATCTTATTTTCCCTCTTACTCCATAGACGGTTATGTGGCTGGGTGGCTGGGTGGCTGGTCTCTGACAACCTCCCCTCCTTGTTCTCTTGTGGCTCCTCTATTTATACCCTCTGCCTGCCAGCCCTACCCATACCTGGTCCTGTCTCGCTATTCAACATTCAGCTCTTTGTTAGGATCATTAGGTGTTTTAGACAGGCAATCAATTAAAACTTCAGAGAGTTAAACAAATGCAGCATAAACAAACTCACACGCCTTAAAATAATATTCCCCAATACTCAGCCCCACGGTGATGAGCCTGGTGGCACACAGGCAGACATGGTAGTTGAGAATTCTACATCCTGAACCCAAAGGCAATAAGAATGGAAAGACTGGGCCTGGGCTGAACCCTTAAAACCTCAAAGCCCACCCTCAATGCCACACTTCTCGCCAAGTTACACCTAATATTTCAAATAGAGCCCCTTGCCTGGTGAGTGGTGGCCTCTGGAGGCCATTCCTATTCAACCCACCACAAAGATCAATCTGAACCAGGTAACAGCGGAGGTAGCCTGTAAGGATGGTGGGAAGGACACAGTGCTGCTGAAGGAGGATGAGACCATCTAACTTCTACCCCTTACACCGTGCACAGTTCAATACTGAAGGTTAATGTTTTGGGAAAAAGTCCTGGCTCCCTACAAACACACAGCTCTACTTAATATAGATTTCTCCTATTGACCACTGTTGTTTAAAAAAAAAAGTGACGGTTATTCATTTTCACTTGCTGCAATGCTTGACAGCAAACTGAAGGGATGATAAGAAAAATGATCATAACAGTCACTGTGACCCCCCAAAATAAGAAATGTTTTTACCAAGTTTAAGGGAATGAAGTCTCAAAGTTTGCCTGGTTTGATTTTCAATATAAGAAAGAAAAAAAAGCAGTCAGATAAATGTTTTGGCTTTTAGTATATGCTGGCATATTTAATATTTAATATCGGGGGTCTAAACATCCAGGAGGTGGATTCCAACTAAATCTCAATTATATTTACTCTCTCATTTGGAGGTGCTGTGACAATTGTGTGTTTGTGCCCATGTGACATATGAAACTTTCCAAATAACAGGGCTATAACTGGTTCGTATCTTACTGCTTCTTGAAGGCATGGGACAATGTGTGTGTGTGGCTGGGAATCAGGAAGTTGGTGGGTTAACATTCACTAGGAGGTGTAGGTGGAGAAGCATCAGCTTAACTGCTGTCCTGGAAACTAGGCATTTGTTTCTTGAGGAAGCAGAAAAGGCCAGTTGCTAGGAAAAAAAAAAAAACCTAGATTGTTAACACCTGTTCTGGCTGTTCTGACAAAGATGAATGTGCCAGGAAGAAGAGCAGATAGGGTCTTCATTGTGACGTCATGGAAAACAGTGGAGGGTCCCAGCTGCTGGACAGACCAAGTATCCTGAATAGGTGTCTACTTAAACCTGGAGAGATGGTACCAACATGGATGTCCCAGGAGCTTGGCAGCCCAAGGGATGGTGAGGATCATGTTGTAAGGCCCTGTCCATCTGGGCTCAAGAGACCTAGGAACAAGCTGTTTGAGGCAGACTCTGT
>LOEQ01007990.1:0-19178 GCA_001685075.1 Bramus lutescens
ATGTAAATTATCCATAAATAATAGCTCACAAATATTCACTCTATTACCCACTATCATTATCCCCCCCTTTTTTTGCAGCTTAAGTAGAGTGGCCACTGTGTTGTTCCTAGCACTCAGTAAGCCTCTGTTAAGTCTAACTCGTGACATCCAAAATCCAAGCCCACAGACTGGTCTGAACTGTATTCCTAGGGTTCCTCTTTTCTGTCCTTGAGTGTTTCTCTTTATTACACTGAGTTTCTCTTCCTCTTCTTGTTTCCCAAGCTTCTCTCCTTCCATTTCTTTAGCTAGCAATAATTAAGATCAGTCCATAGCTTTATTTTGCCTTGATGTAAAATATGTAATTTTATATTTCTTCTTTTTAATTTAAGAAGTCAAGGAGTAGGACATTTTATATTTCCTTCAATAAAGAAAGGACATTTTGATTTGCTTTTTATACACTCCCATTAAATTTCATCTGCTTGGCTCTCACCCAGCGTTCCGCACTGTCAAAATCATTTTAAATCCTGACACTGTCAGTTACTGGCTTTCCTTTCCTCTCTGATTTCATTACATCTGCCTTTTAAGCCTTCACCAAGTCCTCGACAAAGCCTACAATTTGGGACTACTCTATCCGTTATCATCAGGTTAGATGTACGTGCTGGAAAACTGATCCAGTGGCTGGAGTATCATTTTCAGCTTTTGAAAAGAGCTCCCTAAACTCCTCCCCTGAAATTCCCACTCAGGAGATGGGAAGTGGAGGCACCCCTGCTTCTAACAGACTCCACTCTTACAAGAGATGTTGAGTCGTGAGTGGCATAATGACTCAGGCAGGTCCGTATTTCATTTTTTCTTTAAATTGAAGAAAGGCCACTGGAGGGTATGCCAGGGTTTCAGAACCTAGAATTCTTCTGTCTTATTCCTTTCACACATGATAGGGCTTCCTACTCATGGTTGCTTTGACATCCAGCCATTATGACCACATTTAAAACAGTAAGGAAAAGGAGGAGGTAAGGGATGTCTTCTCTGCAGAACTGTGTCTCCCAAGTTGTGTTTGGCACTTTGGCTGACTTTTATCTTCTTGACTTGAACAGTCTCACAAATCACACTAAGTGCAAAGAAACTTGGGGACTCCATCTTCATTTTCGGTGTCATAGGCCCAGCTAAAAGTCCAGACAAAGAAACTGCATTTCTGACAATCCTGAACACCAGTGTTATTGAAACTGACAGTTTTTTCTAACTTTGCAGCTGGGAGTTTGTTGTCTCATCTCCACTATGTGTTAGACAGTTAATACAAAGCTCTGAATTTCAAATATCATCTTGCCTATGGTAGCTATTATTTCTTTTCATTCTACAGTTTAGGAAATGTAGTCTTAGAGCAGATCTAGTGGCTTTCATGAGACTATATAGAAATCAGATCCCCAAATTCAATTCTGCAAAGTCCAGACATCTCCTGGTATAGTGTATCATTATATGGTATAGTGTATCTGTATATGAGCCTTCATTCAGTATGTAATATGCATAACATGTAACCGTAAAGGTCTTCATCAGAGACATATGTTTATTTTACTCCCATGTCTGTAGGTCTGCTGGCAATACCTTCTCTATACAGGTGGATCTGGGCCTGTCCCATGATTCCCTCATTTTTGCAACTATAGGCCCTTTGAGGTACAGCCTTCTCAGGCACAAGGCAGAAAATGCACATTGCACTACTGCTTTGGCAGGTCCACTGTCACTACTTTACTAAAGGAAGACACAGGCTAAGACCTTCAGTGTCAGGCAGTGCACCCTTCCCAGGAGAGAGCCAACATCTGGAATGTATTCTGCCTTAATCCAGGTGTTCAGGCAGGTGCAGTGCTGTAGTTGGAGACTGCGCGTTCATTCCTGGCTGCTCAGACCCCAAATAACCACACAGAAACTATATTATTTAAAACACTGCTTGGTCAATAGCTTCAGCATATTGGTAGCTAGCTCTTATATCTTAAATTAACCCATTTCCATTATTTTATATTTTACCATGAGGCTTGTGGTTTACCTGTAAAGTTCTGGGGCACATCTGTCTCCTCTGGTGGCTACATGGTGTCACACTGACTCCACCTTCTTTCTCCCAGCATTCAGTTTAGGTTTCTTGCCTAGCTCTATTTTGCTCCATCATAGGCCAAAGCAGCTTCTTTATTCACTAACCAATAAAAGCAACACATATACAGAAGGACTTCCCACATTACAGTGCAGTGAGAAAAACAGCATGAGAGCTGAGATTCAGGAATCCTGAGTTCTGCTCTTAGCTCAGGCCTGAAAGACCTGTGTAGCTTTGTATAAAGGACAAGCTCTTTCAGGGCCTTGGGTCTGTTCTGGGGAATCTCTTAAGATCCATTGAGTTTTTCCTCTAAGAAACTGTGGTATAAGAACCAATTCAGGGGCTAGAGGTTTTGTACAATGGGTAAAGTAGTGTAAACATGAAGTCCTGAGTTCATATTCCCAGCACCCACATAACTATCAGGCAGCCGATACCAACCTCTGATCTTCACATGCATACCATGTGCACATGTATGCATACCTCACCAGCTTTTTATAAAAGAATTTTTTAATGATTTATTTAAATTTATGTGCATTGGTGTGAAAGTGTCAGATATCCTGGAAGTGGATTTGTAGACAGTTGTGAGCTCCTATGTGGGTGCTGGGAATTGAACCTGGATCCTCTGGAACAGAAGTCATTGCCCTTAACAACTGAGCCATCTCTCCAGCCCACCCCCCACAATTTTTTTTAAAGTTTCTGTAACCAGGGTTTTTCAAACTCCTCTGGCTGTAGAGATATGTGTATGCAGATACAAGCAGATATGTGTATGCACACATATACACTACACCCACCTTGTGAACCTTTGGGTCAGGATTCATAACTGCTAATTATCATGGAGCGCAGAGCAGCTGGTCTTCCTGGTCATTAGATGGGCTTGGAAAAAGAAGTTGGAGCCACTAAAAGGCCACAGATGCCATGATTTTCTACTTACCCAGGGTGAATGCAGGCTGTTCCTCTACTTACACAGGTGAGATTCACTCTGATGATTTATTACAGTGCTTCTGAGTGTGCAGGTAAACATGCCATGGTTTATTTTGCAGAATTAATGAAGTCTGTTTAATCTCCCAGTTCCCAGCAGATTCTGTTCTAAGAAATGGAGTGAGACTGCCAGACTTGTGCATGAGTTATAGAGGGAAGGTTAATGGTATGGAAATCATCTAGAAGCCTCATGGCTTCCGAATCCCATGGATCCCTTGGCTGAAGTCTGTGCTTTTGGGTTAGATGGCTGTGGGCCATGGAGAGATTCTGTAGCAACATGGTGTGTGGTACAACAATAGCAGCTGAAGTCTGCCGAGCTGTGTCACGTGTCAGGGACTCCACCATTTCCTACACAGGCATTTGCTTGGTATGGCAAGAATACCTGTAGACACCAAGTCAAATCCTTGTCTCACAGCTGAGACAACTGAATCTGCTGGCTATAAAAGGTGGGACTGCAAAACTAAAGTTGCTAAATTCTTGGTCTCTTAGTTTCTGGATGTCAGGTAGGATCCATGGTGCTTGCTCTGCCTATTGCACTAGTCTGGAAGACTCAGTGTTTAGTGAAATCCATTCTGATGATAGAAATGTAGGAGGCAAACCAGAAAACCAGGTCCCTTCCTTCTCCGGCTCATCTTGCAGGAGTGTGCCCTTGACCTATTTTGCTCCCACCACACTGGTCTTTGGTTTTTCTTTTAAGTCAGAGTTGTTCCCATCTCAAGGCCTTCACCCTTGCTGTTTCTTTCTTAGTAGTGTTCCTCCCCTAGATTTTCATGTTCTTCAAGAAGCTATTGGCCTTTCTGGCAATGCAGATATCATGAAAATACTATGTCCTCCAATAGACCTTCAGTGTTCTCCCACTAAAGGTGGTCTCTTTCCAGGGTTGCTCTTAGCTCATCATCATGTTATAGTTTTACATATCTTGTTTAGGACAACATATTGTTACATATTATCACTTCCTGAAATTATTTGTTGACTGGCTCATTGTCTCCCACTGATGTTTCTCTTGGAGAAGACTCCATGTGTCTTGCTTTCTGCTACACTGTCAATATAAATCAAGAACGGGATTTATATTGTGGGCACATGTTAAATATATCATTTGAATGAATGAGCTGGTTTAGATAAATCTAACTTTGTTTTAAATGTCTTTTATCACATGCTTCATAGACGTGCCAAAACTCATTTAACCAAATTTTTAGAAGTTTATAATCATTTTGCTGCTTTTTATTTTCTGCTTTTACTTTTTTAATGTTTTTGCTCTAGCAAACAAATTAGTCTAAATGGTGTATACTGCTTTAATGCTGCTCTTAGCACAACTCCTTAGCAGTGCATATGCTGGATCAAAGGGTATTTATCTTTTCACGTTGTGATTTGTATTCTCCAATTTCCTTATAAACAGTTCCATCAGCCTGTGCTGCCACCAGCTTGTGTTTCCCTCTGTGTTCGTGCCAAGAGCACACTACAGTTGAGAAGCAGTTGCTGATTTCCAACCATCCCTTCAAGGGCTCTACCTATCCCTTCTTCTCATTACCAAAGAGGAGCATAGGTGTTCATGCGGCACATGTACATGTGCTGTGCTCGGCTCCTCTGAGGCCCAAGGGCTTTTGTGGTCCTCTCATTCTTCATCTTGGCTGTCTTCTCTGGTATACTGTGGCAAAATAAGGGGCATTTAAAACACATGGTATTGTCTGTGTAGTTTTGGTTAATTTGGGGGCCAGTTTTACCCTTTTCCCCCATCTTCGTGAGAGGAAAATACTGCCTCTACTCTCTGATTTTGATGTTAGCCATGTGATTAGCCTTGCCCAACAGGATTTTTAATAAATATGAAATGAGAAGAGGCTTAAAATATGCTAGACAGTTAGGCTTGTCTGTCTGTTGCCCTAAGATTAACCACCTTATCTTAGACCAGGATGTTAGGCTTGTCTGTCTGTTGCCCTAAGATTAACCACCTTATCTTAGACCAGGATGTTAGGCTTGTCTGTCTGTTGCCCTAAGATTAACCACCTTATCTTAGTCCAGGATGATTGTTCAACATGTGGCACATGTTGCCTTTGGAGCTAAACCTGGAGAATTTGGGCCCAGATCAGCTGACTACCAGCTCTCTTGTGGCTGTGTGAGATTTCTGTCAGGGTCCAGTGAGGTTTTTCAGTCTTATTTGTTACGCAGCAAAAAAGCCAACTGCTACAAAGGTTAAGATGGAAGTAGCAACTCTCATTTCAGGCTAATAACCCAGCCTAGTGTCAAGCCATGTCAAACTCCAAATGCCAGACATCCTGTTAAGCAGGATAAGAATATTTGAATCCAAATACATCTACATTATGCAGGTTTCATTGTTGAATGTTAAGTGCCAAGTATGTCAAGTCAAACATCCCCTCAGGTTGAGATAGCAGAGCTGTATTTGAACCCCAACAGACTCTTGTGTTGGCTGTGTTGAGCCTTGGGAACATACAGGCAGAAAGTGGTGCTGCTAGAACAGCAAGAGCAGAGCAGAGGAGGGACAGGGAGGCTCACCACGGGCCAGAGCAGGCTAGGGTTTTTCTTTTGGACCAACAACCAGCTCCCAGATCCTGACAGGGAGACTTCTGATTAGCTTTGAATGCTCAGCCTAGCTTAGGCTCATTTCTGGCCAGCTCTTTAAACTTAAATGAACTGTTTGTTTTTATCTACCTTTTGCCTTGAGGCTTTTCCTTTCTTTCTGTATCTTACTTGCACTGCTTTTTTCTCTATCTGATTGGCAGCTGCCTGACTTCTGACCCCAGGCGCCTTCCTTGCTTTCTCCTCTCTTCTTTCTTTCTTTCTTGTTCCTTTGCTCCTTTCCTCAAGCCTAGATTTCTCTCTATTTATTCTGCCTGCCAGCCCCACCTAGCCCGTCTCTCTGCCCAGCTGTTAGCTGTTTAGCTTTTCATTAGACCAATCAGGTACATTAGGCGGGCAAGGTCAAACAAATGCAACACATTTTTACATAATTAAACAAATGCAGCATAAACAAAAGTAACACACCTTTACACAGTTAACGTACCATTCCGCAACATTAACACAAGTAGCACATCTTTGCCCAGTTAAAATAATATTCCTCAAAAAGTGTACATGGTATTGCGTGTGGGATGGGGACTAAGTTTTAGTAAAGAAAGGGATTGAGGAAGCTATTTTGAATGGTAAGCGAAGGTAACTCTGGATGTCAGACACATAGTGAGGACAGGTTAGAGCTGAAGACCAGGGTGTCTGTGGCAGCTAGAATAGACTGACCAGCTATTCATTTCTCTTTAGAACATCGTCATCAGTTAAGCTCTGCTAAATATAGTTCCAGGCCATATTTTTATTTGTTAAATATGCTGTCCTCACAGAAAGCAGATATAGATGATACAAATCAAAAGTCTTCATGAATGTGGCCCCATGGTTATGTAATTTCTAGACCACACTTCTAAACAATTATCTTTGTGAGCAGTTTTTTATACTTAATCTAATTAATTATGCTAACCTTCACTCAGTCATTTTAAAATATTTTGGGTCATAAAAAGTCAAATAGGAAGGCGTTTGAATTGTAGATATTCCAATAACTGATCAT
Source organism: Bramus lutescens (assembly GCA_001685075.1). Lineage (NCBI taxonomy): Eukaryota > Metazoa > Chordata > Mammalia > Rodentia > Cricetidae > Bramus > Bramus lutescens. The sequence goes on from LOEQ01007990.1 coordinate 6,594, forward strand.
GTGACCTTGAAGAAACCACTTTAGTTTCACAAGACTCGATTTCTTTTCTTTTAAAAACTTAAATGTTGAGCGAGGGGGAGGGGGAGGNAATGGGAGGTTGGAAGGAGGTGGAAATTTTTAATAAATAAATAAAATAAATAAAAAACTTAAATGTTATTGTACCACTTTAGCCTTTCTTGCCCTTCTCAAATCCTCTCAACCCCATTCCCTCTTAAATGAACAAACAGCCTCTAATAACTGACTAACCGCAGAGAGACGCACAGTGGGGAAACTAGGTCCTGCCTATGTGCCATGCTCTTCCAATGCCCTTGGGGTATCTGACCCAAGGGAAGGCACTGGTTGTAACTAGGTCACTGAGTCATTTTCTGGAATGCTGCTCACATTGTGGATGGCAAGCAGACACTGCAGACTGTCAATATTGATTGTTAAACATTTTGATGTTTGCCTTACAGGTGTTTTATCCGCACTCTCTAGCACAGAAAGGGTTCTTTCCCCCTCCCCCAGCTATGTTTCTCCTTGGGCTGGAACTGCATTCATTTCTCGAGCATGGAGTAGAATTTCACTGGGTTAGTTGACTCTGCGCTGAAGGTATAGATGGGGTTTCAATTCCTCCTTTCCACTTCCATTTTACTACAGAAGCTGGTTGGGCAAATCCTCTCTCTCCACTGATTGTCTGAGATAGTCTGCTCTTCCCTACCAGGCTCTTTTGCTTCCCCATCAGTCCAGTGCCATAGAGCTTTCTGCAATAATGAGACCTGCGCATCTGCACTGTCCACAGTAGTAGCCCCCAGTCATGTGGATATTAGAAAGATGAGATATGAGTTGGTGTTTATAGTTAAATGAAGGCTAGTTAATTATTCTGAATGAATGTAAGGTCAGATGTAAATAATTGCCTGCAGATAGCAGGTATGGCAGCAGAGATCCTGTCTGTGTCCAGTAGAAAGGGATGGCCGACATTATTTCCATTTAGAGCATTAAAATTAAGTAAGCTGTGTCTAACATAGTGCCAGTCCTATATATATTAACCTGTGTTAATACTTTGTTTTCATGTTGTCTGTTTGTGTACCATGTGTGTGCCCATTGTCCAGGGAGGTTAGGAGAGAGCGCTGACTCTCTTACAGCTGGAGTTACAGGTGGTTATGAGCTGCTCTTGTGGGATACCTGTTTTCACTGCATGAAGTTGTGTCTCTGTTTTGCCTCACTTGCCTAAGGTACCTGATTGGTTTAATAAAGACCTGAATGGCCAATAGCTAGGCAGAAAGAGTGTAGGCAGGACTTCTGGGGAGAGAGAGGAATTCTGGGGAGAAGAGAGGCAGGATTTCTCCAGCCAGACACAGAGGGAGTCGAGTGTACAGTGTGGAGGAGAGGTAAAGAACCATGTGGCAGAACATAGATAAATAGAAACAGATTTAGTTGTAAGAGATAATTGGGAACAGACCCAAGCTAAGACCAAGCTTTCATAATTGTTAAGAAGTCTCTGTGACATTCTTTGGGGACTTGTGGTCCAAAGAAATTCCAACAAGAAAGTTGAACTACCAGGTGCTATGTGGGTACTGGGAACTGAGCCCAGGTCCTGTACAAGAGCAAGATGCGCTCTTAACTACCAAGCCATTACTCTAGCTCCCAGCCCCATAATCTTGCTTCTTAAATATGGAGGAGAGAGACAAGAAAGATTTGATTTTATTTTTTTCTGTGGATGCAGCATTTAGCTTCAGGTCTAACCTCTACACTTTAATTAATCTTAATGGAGAATTCTGAATTTAGGCCAGCTTCTGATCCAGCTATAATCAGGTGGTTTTATTGTCTCAATGGTCATTGTTTCTTGCAAGTCTGTCTTCTAGGTTCTCCCCAGTGGTGGTGGTAGGGGGTGGCTGGTGGGACAGGATTTAAGCATTCCTGTGAGCCACAGAAAGACTACATTTCTCCTATCATCTGATGCCTAGAACACACTAGACAATGACTTACAGACTGCCCTGCATCTCAAACGTGACTTTATTAAATGTCATGGGACAAAGCAGTTTTAGGTACCCTGGTATTTTGGGGTGCTGCCACAGCATGGCAGTTGGAATCTCATGTCTACTTACTATTTTTGTGACTGTGGAGGAATGCCTTGACCTTTAATGGGACTCAGTTACCCATTTGGGATGATTTGATGGGTCTTTAACCCCTGCAGCATAACTCAATGCCCAGCAACTAGACTCCAAGGGCAGAGCGTGGGAGAATGCTGCAGATGCAGGTGTCACTTCCCAGTTTCTAGATGCACTGCCTTATTTTATTCATCCAGTTCTGCTACTAAGAGTTCTGAGAGTCTCATTACCTCCCTTCTTCCCTCCTCAATCCTTCCTTTCCCTTCTTCCTTTTTTCTTTCCTCCCTCCCCTCTCTTGTTACTTGTGATAGGGGTGGTACCCAAGGCTTCACACATGCTAAACAAGAGCTGTATATATAAAGAACATGTCACAGCCTCTGATATTTTTTTCTATACTGTCCTTAGTGCTTGTCTTTGTTATTTTCTCTATTTCTTTTATTTAATGTGATAAAAGTTTGAGTGCCTCTCTACACATAAGCCCCTCTAAAGCATGAATCTTGTTTCCTTATATTAACCCCTGTATTACCAGTGCCTTGGAACTCAGTGAGTGAACCCAGATTTCCAAATGGAGAGCCACTCCCCATCTGCTTGAAATGAAGCAAACCCAAGGGCCATTGCTGGCATTGCTGCTAATGAGCTGAGGTGTGTAGACTATTGGCTATTCTGAGTTCTTCAGTGACATGTGGATAACAATGGTGCTGTAAGAGTCAAATGCCCCCAGACAGGTGCATGCTGGGAAGGTGCCTGGCATGTGGCAGGCACTTAACAAGTGAAAATGTGGCTATAATTGTGACATTTATCACAGCATTTTCACTTGAAATAGAAATTAATCTGTCTTCTGTCATTTGGCTGTTCATTATTTGACATAATTTTGTCTACCTCCACCTTGGTTTTATTCTTTGTCCTTGAAATTCCTAAATCTTCAGGATAGAGCTTGTGGCATGGGCAATTAGTAAACATTAAGTAGGCTGATGCATGCCACAGTTCCTGTACTGGGTGGAGAGTGGAGTGACAGTAGAGTTAGCCAGTTCATAGCAGATGAAGTGGAACAACGCAGTGACTGTGTATTTCTTCTGGAAAATATGAGGGTGGACTTGTCTGTATACTGCATCCCTTACAATGAATTTTTGTAAATATACTTGAATGCCTTACGTTCCTTAAAGGAGACTTTCAAACATGTGCAAACACTTGACTGAATCTTCTAAAGGAACTGCTTATTTAATCTGAGAGACAGAGAATGAGGTGCTAAGAGTTTGGATGCAGGGCTACTGAGGATTACATTCTGTTATCCGTGAAATGCAACACTTCCTTTGATGGATGGTTCATTATTTTCTATAAGAAATGAATTGATTTTCATGGCCAGTACTGTGTTTTTTTCCCAAGTTTTCTCTTTGCACTGTGTCTGGGTGGAGTAAGCTAGAAAGCTAGTAAGAATGTTATCTAGTAAGGTATCATCTAATGCCTGTTTATGCAAATTAGACATTGGGTTTGGGTGTGTATGTTCATCTTTATTTTTCATGTTGTAAGCAGGGGTTTCTTACCTTAACTTCATATTTTGTTCTTCCAGGGAATATTTTGTAACTGCTGGTGCTCAAGCTTCATCTACAGGCATTCTATATTATCTAGTCTAGGAGGAGTTTGAGCCTGTCATGGTCGGCTACACGCAATGGTATACAGCAGTTACAGTCAGTTGACTATAATGGTTAGTGACATGCATTGGTCAGTGGCATGTGATGGTTAGCTATATTCAATGGTCTGTTGCATGTGAGTCAGTGTCATTTGAGGATTGGCTCCATGTGGTGGTAACCTGCATATGATGGTCAATTGCATGCAAAGGTTTAGTAGCATGTGTTAGCAGCATGCAATGATAGTCAGTTACATGTGAGGATTAGCAGCATGTGATGGCTAGCTGAATGTGACGGTTAGAGACATGCATTGATTGGTGGCATGTGATAATCAGCTTATGACATGGTTAGCTCTGTGGATGGTCACATGCATGCACTGATCAGCTTCATATGAAGATCTATGGCATGTGATGATCAGCAGACATGTGATGGCAGTTCCCCAGAAATTCTACTTGTAGTGAGACATTGGAATCTGCCAGTGAGGAAGAGAGCTTGCAGAGACAGATTGTGGTTCAGAGTCTTTGCTCCAGTTGGTGAGTGACATGGAGTTAGATAGTCACTCCTTCCTTACATCTTGGATTTCTCATCTAAAACCAGGTTTGAATAGTAAGTTGGAATATTAGGTTAGAGTCTTTTGAATTAAGAAACCCATTAAGAAGACTTATCTTCCAAGAATGTAAGTCTGTGTGTTTTATATAAAATCTTCATAATATTCAAGGGAGTCACATTATCTGGGTTGGTTAGGATTCTTCTGCTTACAAGTGAAGTGGAGTAGAAAATATGATTCTCATATATCCAGGAGCTCAGGGGATGCTGGGGAAGGCTCTTCTTATTTTTCTGCTCTGCGAAGAGATCTTGGCTTTCTTTCCAGCAAAATTATTTCAAAATGATGGCAAAAATGTGCAGTAGCAGCACAGACTGACCTTTATCCATGAGCCACCCCATTGAAAAGGAATGGCTCTTTCTCATAGTTTTGGTAAAAGTCTGGCACAGCACTGGGTCTCCCAGCAGAGTGGATGCTCAGCTGGCCCAGTGCCTCTGCCTACAACATGGGATGGGCAGGCCTCACCTGAACGGCTAGGAGAGATTATCAGGGCAAGTTTTAAACAGAAAGAAAAGAAGGGAAGGTAGGAAGAGAAGGAAGAATGGGGAGGAAGGATAGAAGGAAGGAAAGAATTAGTGTATTGTTATCATAAGGTGAACACAGTGAATTCTGGGAAAGCAAAGATTGCCAGCATCTGATCTGTGATGTTTGGCACTCAAATGTCTCTCTTATGCCCATGTGTTAAAGGAATAGCTCTCCAGATTGGTACTCTTGGGAGATGGTGAAACTTCTAATCCTAGTGGGATGTTGGGAGCATGGTTTTGAGGGGGATGGTGGAAACTGCCCCCATTTCTCTCATGACTTCTTGACTGAGAGGTGAACAGTGCCTGCCATTGATGTCAGGTATACCCTTGTAAGACCTAAAAGCAATGGGTCCACTTGATCATAGACTAGAATCTTGGAAGGTAGAAACCAACATAAAGCTAGGGTTTTTTTTTTTTTGTCTGAGGTGTTTGTTACAGTTACAGAAAACTACTAACACACATGTCTTACTTTAAAGGCTGGGAATCTATGGAACTCCTAGAGATGTAGACTCTCAAGTTGAAAACCTTTAGACTTACCAGGCCCAGTGGCTATATCAACAATAATCAATACTAAATGTCTGCCATGATTGACAAGTATGCAATCCTCTGGATGCTGTTATAAAAATGTTTTTATATATACTATTTTTGTAGTTACTGTATAAGAATAGCTATAGATTTTCTCATCTGTGTTTAATTTTATGTACCACTTGCTTCTAGTGTGCCAGTGTATACTGAATCTGTCAATCCCATTTTTTTTTTCTGGTGGCAGTAATGGACCTTGAAGAGATTTGTAGATTTGTTAAGGACCCATAGAAGAAGCGTAAGAGCTGAGATTCAATCATAGCGTTCCCATTCCACAAACAATACTGTTCCCATGAACATGCCTCGTTATGTCCAGCCATATACTCTGTGATTTGAGATACTTGCTCCATGGAGGACTCTTTAGCTGGGAGCATTCCCTCTTTGACCACTGTAGTGGAATTGCTTTCTTAGTTAATAACAGTGTAGTTTCTCATTTCATTTGAAACAGAGTAGTTTTTGTCTGTTTGAAGTTGATTTTTTTTATTTTTAAAATGAATATATCCCATGAATTCTGCCTTGCTCCTGATTCTATAGTTATCTAATAGTTGGGATTATCTCTCATTATGTAAGCTATGCCTCTCAGCCTGTAAGAATTTGCCTGAAATATGAGTGTGACAGTTATGCTCTTGTCCAGGAAATTCCCAGGGATTAATGGAAGGAGGATTGTTAAATTTGGTGCCTTGCAGTATCTTGTGTTTTGAAATGCTAAGACCAGGATAAACAACTGTCACTTTTTAAGAGAGGGTAATTTCAAAAGCAGTGGGCCTGACTGGACAAAATGGTCATGAGTTTTGCCTGAAGTTGCTAATAAATTGACTATTTAATCTAGGACCTCTAGTGGTAATGTAATTCATTGCTTGGGTCATTAGCTTTATTTATTGCCTTTCTAAAGGTATTTGGAGGATGTCCTTAGAGGATGGAAAAACCCTGTCTTCAGAATGTATGGGGAAGTATGTTGAAGGAAAGGAACAAAATTAATAACTTAGACAAATAAACCCATTAACTTTACTTAGTTATAACACATGCTAAAGTCCATGGGTACATACTTCTGTCAACAACTTATCTGGGCTTATGCTGCCATTATAGTTCTCCTTTTCTTAGTATTATGGGTGGATTTAAGCAGTCATTGACCAAAACCCTAATGTCTATTAGCCTATCTTGCTCATATTTTGGTTGAAGAATTAGAAACTTCTATTGATTCATTGACTTTGTTAAGGCCTTCCATCTCCTGGCATCCCTGCCTTCCACTCCTTGGGGCTCTTTCCTTTCGAATCCTCCCTTAGCAAGACAATGCCTAGACATAGACTGAAATACACCCAAGTACAGACTTCTTTAAGAAACAGAAACTTAGTCTTGAAATGCATTTGACAGCTCAGTTTTTACTAATTGCCAGTTTGATTAGTGCTTAGTGGCCAATGGCTGCAAACCATTTCCTGCCTAGCCAAGAAAAGAGAATTGTAGAGAACAAATTATGCTACTCTGTTTAAAAATGACTTTGAAATTTTCCCCAGAGAGAGGGAACTATTATTATCCCAGACAAATAAATGGGAAGATGGGAATAGAAAGACTGGGCAACATCTCCAAAATAATCAGCTGAAATTAGAAGTTAGCCTTGCTAATGGTCATCCAAGGGCAAGAATTCTACTGGTGGTTGGGTTTGCCAGCTACAGAAAGGGCCAAGTTAAACAGGACATAATTAGAGATAGAGTTCCCATGCTTTCTCCTGACCTCTGACCTCTAGCCAAGAAGGTCTTGCCAAGTCTGGCTTCTTTTGGTAAGAAAGATGAAATGGAGGGCATTAGTATGTATGACTCTCCTGCTGCTTCCTAGCCTAGCCCCACTTCACAACTAAGACTTAGAGTATCCTGTGTGGAGTTGGGGGATAAGAGTCTTAACCATTGAGCCACCTCTCCAGCTTCTCAACCTTATTTTCTATGGAGGAAAGTGGTCTTAAGATCAAGTTGCTGTCAGGCCCAGCTGTCTCTATGAAACAGATTCTAAGCTGTTACTGTCTTCTGCCTTTTGCTGGAGGAAGGAAGGAAGAAGGCATTGGTAAGAGCCTTGTGTCCTGGCATGATGACAGTTCTTCCAGGGATGAACGATTATCAGGGAAGTCCTTCTGTATATGTGATGCTTTTATTGGTTAATGAATCAAGAAACCACGTTGGCCTGTGAGAAGACAGAAAAGAGCTAGGCGGGAAAACTAAACTGAATGCTGGGAGAAAGTAGGCAGAGTCATCAGGAAGCCATGTTGTGCTGCCAAAGACAGATGCATTGGAACCTTGCCGGTAGGCCACAACCTCATGGTAAAATATAAAATAATGGAAATGGGTTAAGTTAAGATATAAGAACTATTTAGCACTATGCTTAAGCTATTGGCCAAACAGTATTGCAAATAATAGAGTTTCTGAGTGATTATTTCAGGTCTGAGCAGCTGGGAACAAATGAATGGTCTCCAACAACACTAAGCCATTACTCTCTTCTGCCTTTTGGCTGGAGAAAAGAAGGTGGAAAGCATTGGTAAGAGCCTTGTGTCCTGGCATGATGACAGTTCTTCTAGGGAAGAAGGATTATCAGTGACTTAACAGACAAGACCAGCGAAGCTCCCTCTGCAAAACAAAAGTATTTTTTGAGGACACAAAGAGGCAGGTGGATTATATTTTCTTCCTTATGTTTGAACCAAACATAGTTAGAAGTCAAATATATCCATGACTGAGTAGATAATAGCCTCTCCAGATTGTCTTATTTGAAGTCCTATAAACTAAGGATGGCTTCTCTCCAGCAGGACTTGATTGCACCTTTAGGAACCGGTAAACTAGTGGACACCAAATGGTCTCCTTTGTTAGGACCTTTGCTGGCCAGGCTGATACTTGTTATCTTAATAAGGGTCTATGTGGGGATGGTATTCCAATTTTTATGTTGCAGGGGAGACAAATTAAGACTCAGAGAGGTCACTGAACTGACTTTGGACTCACCAATGTCAAATTCCAGTCTCAGGATTCTTTTCATATGTCCTCCTCGGTTTTACTTAGAATGAGTACCAAAAACTTTTCAGTTTCTTGTGTGTCGAATGTAAAACAAACCACAGAAGCATGTTAAGTCTGTACTAGGTAGCAGAATGTTGCAGCTGACAGGGCTTCTCAAGACTAGGAAACTAGGGGTCCTTGAAATTTGGAAGTTTCCAAAGTTTATTGATACTTTTCTCAGAAAATATACACAGCGTAGATATACCAAAGCTATCTTATAAGCCCAGGAGAGAGGTCTCCCCTTTCCCTCACTGTCTGTGCTTTCCTATGCGTATGAGTTTAGGAAGGGGAAAAGTCAGAACCTGTCTTTCCCACTAGGTTATGAATTCCTGCATTAGCGAGTGTTATACACAAGAAACGTGTGTGTGTGTGTGTTTTATATAGATTAAGCAATGGAGGTTAAAGAGATTCAGTTTAGGAGATTGGTTCCCAAGGTTATGGAAATTGGTTTAAGTATGAAATATAGTCAAGTCAGCAGGTTGGAGAGGGGATAGTTGACGTTGCTTAGTTAAAGGTAGATATTTTTCCTTCCAGGGTCCTAAGTCTTTTTCTCTTAAGGCCTTTGGAGACTTCGGGCCTTGTGAATTTTCCTCCAGGTTCCTCCAAGATCTCTTTGCTTTAATCTTTATTTGTGCCTCTCTCTGAACTCTACAACTATCAGTTACAGTTCTCTGTGGTTTATGTGCGTCTCACAGACAACATTTCAAGATTCTTAGTTAAATCAAGGGTCCGGATCACTGTGGAACAAATACAGGTGTGGTTGGCCCAGAATGGGAGGAAACAATGGGAAGAAAGACATCCTCTGGCTAAGTGAACAGGCTCATAGTTGGAATAGCATGAGAACAACCTTCTCTTATGGCCACACTTCTGGTAATTCTTGCCTGGAACACATTGTAAGTACACCTCAAGAACTGGAGCAAGTTTTATTTTCCTCCAAATCACTCCAGATTGTATTGCCACAGCCTCCACAGCTTAGACTAGGGCAATAAGGGAATGAAGAGAGGACAGACACAAACACACATACAGAAAAACGGATTGGGTGGGATGTGCACTCATACACCAGCAGCCTGTTGTAGCTTTAGGAGTAAGGAGTGAAGAATGGGGATGCAGGGCTAGTGTACACCGCTGGAGGAGGAGGGGGCAGGTAATAGCTAATCTCTGTAGGATGTCTCTGTAGGGGAGCAGTTTCAGGTTTCAGTCTTCCCTCTGGGAGGAGGACACTGTGGTAGATGTTTGTGTATATACTGAATTTTTAGCTCAGAGTCGGCCATTCATGACATCCATATTTGGCCAGAGGAGCATTGGGAACCTTGACATGGCTGTGCCCATGTCAACAAAACACATTCACTTAGTGCTTCATAGGCTCCCCATACTGTGCCACTATCTTCTATGAGGAATCTTGACCATTTGAAGCCCACTCTTGTTTAGAGATTTGTGATTAGGTAATGTTGCAGATTGTATTTTCTAGAACTCTTTTGGTTGCACATGACCTGAATGGAATTTGCTGTGATCAAGTACAAGGAAAAACTTATAGGATGAGGTCTCGTCATTCATGTCATATTTTAAGCTCTTTGGGTACATGGGGTTATCTGATATAGTTCCAGATCTCAGGGAAGTTGTGCTTTTCCCAAAGGGCAAGGAAACACACAAGAACAAAAATACATGCTTTTTTTTCCTAATTGAAACAACATGGGATTTGGAAGGCCTGGGTTGGTCATCTATTATCTTAGTATAGTGCAAAGTCTCAGTTTCTTTGTCCTCATATTGGGAACATTGATTGTTCCTTCTGTTCATGTTTGTTTTATAAATTGGCACATCATATATAAAGTACCTGTCATATTGCCTGGTATATAGTTTGACTTTAATAATGGCACCAATGGTGTTGTTATAGTATCCAACAGATGGATGTCAGGTTGCTGAGATCCCTGTGGTCTGCTGTGTCCCAGCAACTTCAGAAAGTGGCTGAGCTTTCTCTGGTCTGATGGGACTGTGGTTATCAGAACCACATATGTAGCAGGGAGTCAGAAGCAAGTCCTGTGTATTCAGAGCAAGCTTCCCTGACTGGATTGGAGGCCTCAGAGAGGTTGGAGGGTTACAGTAACATCTAGCCTTTCTACATCTAGTTAAAATTATCCTGCTGTTGAGTCTGAAATCTCACCCACCTTGCCATGTAGAACTCAACAGCATTTGCTCTGAGTGGGAATTCCTTTCTCCTTTGCCTACCTACACATAGGTAGAACAGTGGAGCCAATGAACTATCTCCATTATCTGCCAAATGTTGAGTTAAGAGATTGAATACTTGATATTTCTGTGGAGCAAGTCTAATGAGTGTGTCCTGAATGTGGGCCAGCTAGGCCCAAGCACCAACGGAAGGCATTGTCCAGTGATCAAGGAATTGTCAAGGCTCAGGACCCTGCCATTTAGGATTTCTTAGATATGCCTGCCTTTCTAGGTAGAAACAGAATATTGTAAATTCAAAGAGAGACTTAGGTACCTGAGTACATAGAATATTATGCTGAAAGAATCCAGAGACATTATCCAGTACTCAGTGTTAACTTCATATTTGATTTCTAATTTTTGTTTATCTAGGGATTGAATTCAGGTCCTTGAACATTCAACAAATGGGCACTACCATTGAAACAAAATGCAAGCTCACGTTTAACTTTTATTGTAGAAAACACAACAGAGCTTCTTCAGTGGCTGTTGTGTAATGGTCTCATCACCTTTCACAGCGACACTCCTTTTGTGGACAGCTTCACAGCTTCAGAAGTTTGTGAGTTTATCTTTGAATTGAGTTGAACACCCTCTTGTGTTTTTCTGTACATATTTTTGTTTTAGTATACGACAGAATTACAAGACAGATAATATTATCTTAATTGTTCTTAATAGGAAGGGAGATGTATAACTAAACATCATATTAAAGGGAACTGGGAGGGGGAGGGAGGGGTATATTTGGTTGAGGATAGAGCTAGAATGGTGTCCAAAACTTGAAAAAAACACAACTGAGGGGGAGGTACTTCTGGGCAAGATGCTGGATGGAGAAGCTGTGTCTATGCAACTTGATGAGGAGGAGACAGGATTAGAACAAATTAGACCCTGTTTAAGGAGAAACAGATAATCAAAAACCCATAGAGTGATGGTAGGACTCCAGAAAGGTACAGTGGAAAGATGGACGACTCACAGGAAAGAAGCTAGCTTGCATATGTTTAAGCTATGTGCCCATGGTGAGAAGAGGCTCGAGTAACGGCCCTCGCAACTGTTGGCTTTGATGAGACATTTATTTAAAACTTGCTTTTCTTCCGTTTCCCCCTTTCCTTGCCTCTTTTCATTATCTCATTCATTTGCTATGGCCATTTTTATGCTATGTAATTTTTACCTCACAGCACATTCCACATTATTTTTCCCATTTTCTGGTCTGTGGTCACTAATGATATATTATGGACTTTAAGTGGTTTTAAATGTATTCCTAGACTTTATATAGTTTGATTTTGTGGCTACTGAAGCAAGTTTGTTTTATCATCTCTTGTGGTATGGGCATTGAATCCTTAAGAGTAGGATGATTGATAATATTCCCAAATAAAGCTGGAAGAGATATTCAAAATGGATCCACAAAATGACATCACAGAAACACAAGAACTATGAGAAAAAAAAAGTACCATGACTTCTCCAAAAGACCATACTTTTTAGCTACCGCATTCAAAGAAATGGGCTGGAAAGGTCGCTCAGTAGGTAGGAGCACTTGTTTTTGCAGAGTACTTGGATTTAGTTCTTAGAAACCACATGGTGGCCGCAACCATCTATAATGAGATCTTGTGCCCTCTTCTGGCGTGTAGGCATACATGCAGGCAGAACACTGCACATAATATATAAATAAATCTTTAGAAAAGATACTGAAGATGTTGGTTTTTTTCAGCTGTGTGGTACTCCATTGTGTAAATGTACCACATTTTCCTTATTCATTCTTCAGTAGAAGGGCATTTAGGCTGTTTTCAGGTTCTGGCTATGACAAATAATGCTGCTTTAAGCATAGTTGAGCACATGTCCTTGTGGCACAAGTCAGCACCCTTTGGATATATACCCAAAAGTGGTATTGCTGGGTCTTGAGGAAGGTTGTTTCCTAATTTTCTGAGAAATTGC
>LOEQ01007990.1:29864-50734 GCA_001685075.1 Bramus lutescens
AGAGAACTTAGACAACAATACGGACACTAAGAGAGACTTACATAGATCTAATCTGCATGGGAAGTAGAAAAAGACAAGATCTCCTGATTAAATTGGGAGCATGGGGACTTTGGAGAAGGGCTGAAGAGGGGAAGGGGGAGGCAGGGAGGGAAGCAGAGAAAAATGTAGAGATCAATAAAAATCAATAAAAAATGGAAAAAAAAGAACTGGATGACAAGACAGTTCATGAGCCCAGCACTGGGGTGCTGCTACTGGATGACAGACACAGATCTTTCTGGCTTTCAGGCAGTTGCAGGGACTTTTGTACTTTGAAGCCTCGAGCTCAGGAATGCATCCTGCAGAGCGTGGGTGCTCAGTTTCAATAATCAGAACCAGGCTCGATAACAAGAGTGGTTTTTGGTTGTGCTGGGTTCATACTGAATATGCTGTGAGGTCTTAAGTTTTCATGACCCTGGGTCTGTAAACCCACTCTTATCGGTTTGCATGTTTTGTAGGGTCAAACCATATTCTGAGGTTGGTGTTACTGTTCAAAACAGGCAGGGCTGGTGTTTACTTAGCTGTCAAGCTGCCCTTACCACTGTTGTCCCCATGTCATGGATGTCCCTTGTTGCTTCTTTCAGCCTGTGCTACTGAAATTAGACAAAGTAAAGCCACAAGAGAAGTCTTCATTGGATCTGATGTTGCAATACCAGTGAAGGTGTAGCAGAGAAAAAGGTTCCCAGCTAGCTCATCAAGTAAGCTTTGCAGTAACTTGTTTATGTAGCCCGAGATGGGGTATTTGCACCAACCACCCATTAATGCGTCATAGCCTTGCCTTTGGCATCGGTCACCATCATTAAGGCTTGTGTTTTGGACCAATCACAGCCTTCTCGCCAGTCATTCTAATTCCTCCAAGGGAGGAGCTCAGATACATGCTATGCAGAGCGTTAAAACTGGCTAAAGTGGAGATGGTTCACCCAGGCTTGTGATTTCCAGATGTCTGCTACAAACTGCCTTAACAGCCCTGGCGGGGGCTGTGCCTTCAGGAGCCAGGGTGGTCAGCTGTAATCTTTTCCGTAGATATCTCTAAACATCTGCACAGTGTTCAAGAGGACTGCTGCTGTCATAGGGGCAATCCAGTTGGCAATTAGGCTGACAGGCTTTCTGCTTAGGGCGGCTCAAACAGCAAGGGCGTCCAGTAGATGCTTGGAAGTCAGGTTACCCTATTCCCAGCATCACATGTGCATATTTGAAAGCAAATGTCAGACAGAAGAGTTCCAATATAAATTCAAGTAACTTATCATTAACACCAACAGTGTTTTTTTTTTTTTTTAAGCAGATTCCAACAGTGCTTAAACCGTGCTTTATATCTGCTCATTTCACAGAGAGAGGATGAGAGTATTTCAAGTGGCACACTCCAGCTCTTAAATTCAAGATTCTGGTTGGTCAGCCTAGCGCTTTGCCTCGGCCTCTCTTCATGGAATTTGTGCCACATTCTTGGCCGCTCACCTCATTAAGGCAGAAAGGTCCGGAGTCAGCTGGGTGGGGTTGGGAAGGAGAGGCATTGTTTCAAGAGAAGTTGCATTTATGTCTCAGAAGCATCTGTTCAGCAAACCTGGACCACTCTGGGCTTAGGTCTGTGATAGGCACTGGAGGTCAGTGATCAGTATCATGGCACCCCTTTTCTAGATTCTACCTTCTAGCTGGCCGGCAACAAAGACACAAGCTGACATACACAAGTTAAATAAATGCTATGTAGAGCATTAAAACTGGTGATTTGATAAAAGAGATACTGGGTATCTCTTTGAGGATGGATGACCAGTAAAGCCTTTCAGACTTATGGCATTGAAATCGAGACCTGAGCATGGAACTGGAGCCAGCCACGCGATGGTGGAAAGAAGAGTTCCAGGGAGAGAGAGGCTGTGTAGTTGAATGGTTCATGGGGTGGCTAGGAGAAGACACGGTGAGAGAGGAGACCAGGATGATCATGGAGAGCCTTGGAAGCCATGATGAGGAGGTAGGGTTATTTCAGGTGCATCAGGAAATGGCTAGAGATAAACTAGAAGCATGATTTGTGATGTAGCTCCTCTGTGTTATGAGACATCCTAGCAGGTGCAGATCCCAAGGGCAAATGCGTGAGACTTGACAGCTAGAGCCCTGGCTGGGGCGGAGCAGCGAGTTCCTTCACTCTTCACTCCAGTTCTTCTAGCAAACAGATTCAGACACTGGACACACACCAAGTATTCAGCACTTTATTAGCCACTAAGAGTGCTAAATAGTCGTCTATAAATTCTTGGCCTCAAGGAGTTCCCAGCTGTCCATGGAAGGACAAGGAAACCATTGACCCAATTCTGGCCAGCAGAAGTATGCGAATTGGCTTCCCAGTGGGGGTAAAAACACAGGCAAATCCAGCCTTTGTAAAGATGTACCTGAGACAAGTTAGAGGATATTGGGAATTCTCAAGTAAAACAACACAAATAACTGCAATATAATAAAATCAATATTAATGAACAATCAAAGTGTGTTTGCTCAGAGATAGTAACAGGAAAGAAGGGGTTTGGGGCAGGGAAATATGGCACAAAAGATGGAAGATTGCTTGGCATCATTTTCAGGGCTCTCCTTCTAGGAATATAGGGAGAGAGGAGAGACCAGATCAAACTTAACACCCTTCTGCCCCTCACTCTGTCATCCTTTGTGCCATTGCTAATAACCTTGCATTGGCACAGGAGACCACTTCCTAAATATAGCACCAGTAGCACAGACACTGAGAGTAGCAGTTAATAAACAGGACCTCCTGAAACTGAGAAGCTTCTGTAAGGCAAAGGACATGCTAAAGACAAATTGGCAGCCCCACATCTGACAGAGGGCTGATTTCCAAAATATATAAAGAACTCAAGAAACTAGACATCAAAATACCAAATAATAGCCTCTCCTTTCAATAAAGATCTCTGTGTGCAGAGATGTTAGTCTAATCCCCAGGAGCGAGAAACTTCTTTAAAAGACCTTACTGAAGATCTGCCTGGCAGAAGAACAAAACAAGACTAAATGTAAACAAAACACTTTTCTCTTAAATGCCAACACGTGTTAAACTGCCCTCTAGTGGCTGCACATAGAATGCCAAGGCCACAGGCTCCAACTACAAGCCCCCTTACTTGTCTCTCTGGATAAGGGGCTGTCCCCCTCACACCTCTTTTCTGGTTGATGCATCCGAAAGCACAGGTACCGTTGGAGAAGGCTAGTAGTTGGAGAGAAATATCAACATTTATCATGCATAATTCCATGTGTACACTGGCCACACACCTGGCAAACATCATCTCTTCCATTATGTTCCCCATATTTCCACTCATACTCTTCCCCTTGCCTATTCTGGCCTGCAGAGAATTTTGTCCTCAGCTTCCCAGCACCTACTTAGCATTCGCAGTGTCTGTGAAGGTGAGTATGCTCACCCAGGTACCTGTGAGCATCTGGAAGCATCTGGGTGACAGAGTTGCTACCCCTCCCTGTTTGAGAGGAGAAAGAAAGGGAATTAGAACCAAAGTAAAGGTGGCCCGCCACCCTTATTTTCAAAAGAGAGTCACATGGCACAGCTCTCAGGGAGGGCTTAAGAAATCACATAAGGATGCTGAAGCTGCCCTAACCCATTGTATAGTATACTTTATTGCTTTGGCTTTCTGGGCATCAGTTGACATACCAGGGGAGATAATAGTTCTTCTGCACAGTGGACTGAGTAGGGGTTAGCTAAGTTACCTCATATAATGCATGTTTCAGAGGGATCTAAGGTTTGACAAAATCCTGCTCTGTTTCCTCTGTGACTGGAATTTCTAGGATTATGATAAAATATCTGCCACATAAGCTTGTGATCGTGATTAATTATGACAACCTGGATATAGAATTAATGCAGTGTGTATTAAATTATGATAAAAGTACTTGCCATTAAAATTGCCATCACTATTGATGTTGCTATTAATTTTATCACATCATTTACTCCTCTTGCTCAGACACTGGTCTAAGTACTGCTTCTATCGACCACAGAAGGGAGAGTGTCCGCAAAGAGGTCCAGCGCTTGCTCAAGTGATGAGGCAGCACCTGCTACAGAGCTGCCCCTTTCACACTGCTCTTTGGTTGATGTATCTGAAAGATATGGGCCATGAGGTTAGAGTGGATTGGCAAGTCCTTGGGATGCAAGCATGCATACAAAGTTAGACTAGGGGTTGATGGTGAGATATGAATGCTCTAAAAAAAAAGCCATCAATTTGGAGTTGTTGGTTGTGATAGATAAGAGAGAGGCAGAAGTGAGGGACCAGTAGGAGAGGCAGTCAAGTGCTGTAGTAGTAGGCTAGAATTTGGAGAGAAAAAAATGCTAAATAATTTAATTATATATTTAAAAAAATCAGACTCAATTCCCACAATGTAAAATTCATTCTTTTAATTTTTATTCAAACGATGCATTCTTACAGTATTAGCAAACATTGTTCCTGTTTAATATGCACATTTTCAAAATGAAAAAACTATGTTATTTATTAGTCCCTATGCTCTGACTATTTGGCAAATCAGACATTCAACATGACTTTTAATCATGCCGTCATCAGAAGGCAGAAGCAGGAAAGCTGATTCTCTACTTGGGGTTCTAGCAGTTAGGCCCCTTAAAAGGGAGTCTGGAAACAGAATGCAAACCAATGCATGCCTGTCTTCAAAGAATCTGCTAAGTAGAGTGAGGAAACCAGGGAAAGAACCCCAGAGGGTGGAGATTGCCATGGAAACCGAGGTCAAAGTATTATGGTAACACGAGGGAACACTTTGAGTAGGCAAAATTAAAATTAAGCCTCTTTATTTTCCATTTGACATTGTTTTTGACTTTACAGAAAAGTTGCTAAACTAATGCAGGGAGTTCCATTGCCTGTCTTTGGTGCTGGAGTCCTGACTAGGGAGCTCGAGGATTGAAGGATGGCAGACATAAGAAAGCTGAAAGCGATAGTCTGGGTTCCCCGATGAATAAACTGCAGTACCCTGGAGGCACAGTGTGTTTATTACATACAGTTGAACAGGGAGGCCAGTTTGTTGTAAGGGGCTGGGTTTATGGTACATGCTGAACAAGGAGGCAGGTTTAACTTATCAGTAGGAGTAGTCTCTGCAGGAGAGAAGTCTTGGGGAGGGCAGAAGCTACACCAGACGTTTTCTGCACATACTATCAATATCCACATATAGGTCAGAGGAGACTTTGATACTCCTCTGAGCCTCAGCCAGGAAAGGCTTTGCCACTCCCATGGGTCTGAAGCATTGGGGTCTTGGTTTGTCTGTGCTAATGTCAACACTATACATTCATTCCGGACTTTACTCACTCCTTACAGGGAATTACTGATCACCTTTCATGATGATTTTCTGAGTTTTATCACATTGCCTCCTTCTCTCTTCTCCTCTCTCTCTCATGGCACTCTTTCTTTCTGACCCAGTTGAGAATAAATTATAGAAACAATGCTCACTTCTTCCTAACTATGTCACTGTGTGTTTCTTAAAATCAATGATGTTCTCTTAAATAAACTATAGCGTAAAAATTGAAATCAGGAAATTAACATTGAGACAGCATAGCTATTGTCTTCTCCCAACTGCCTCTAGCTCAGCCTCAGTGGTAAGATACAACCCTAGATTAGACACTGCACTCTGTTGTCATATTGCCAGGCTTTGTTAATCTGGGATACTTCCCAAGGCTTTTAAAGCCAGGGACGGTTTTGAAAACGCAAGTCAATTATTTTGTAGATTTTCCTCAGTTTGTCAGATTCTTCCTTGTGGTTAGGTTCAGGGTTCTTTTTGACGGAAAGACCACAGAAGCAGTGTGCGTTTCCTCTCTGCACTTCATGTAAGGAGGCATACATACAGTGATCGTTTTCCATGTAATTGGGCATATTAACTTTGATCAGATGAGTAAGCCAGTTTCTGCCAAGACTGTCCACTCTTTGGTGAAATAATTTGAAACTTTTGCAAAAACCGTGTTCCTTGCCAGCTTCCTCTACTACTTTTAGGATTCATTGATGAGTCTTGTTTTCAGTCTCTGGCTCTTGAAAACTCATATTTCAGGTTACTTACTGTATTTTCTTTACTTAAAAATAACTTTCAAAGAAAGAATTTTTTAATAACCATTTCCCCATGCTAAGAAAATTTGCATTTTCTTTTATAATCAGGATATTAAAATCTGGAAAGTGGAGGCCATAGACAGTGGGTTAATCATCACAAAAGGAGTGAAAGCACTTCTCTGAATATTCAAATGCACATAGGTTCCTAAATAAACATTCATCATTCCAAGGCCACAGGTCAATTGATATGGCTATATGCTGTGAATACCACTGGTTAATAAAGAACCTACTTTGGGCCTATAGCAGAGCTATAGGGGAACAGAGGTAGGTGGGGAAAACTAAACAGAATGCTGGGAGAAAGGAGGCAGAGTCAGGGAGAAGCCATGGAGCTGCTGCCAGAGACAGATGCACTGAAACTTTGCTAGTAGGCTATGACCTCATGGTGATGCACTGTTTAATGGAGATGAGTTAAATTAAGATGTAAGAGTTAACAACTAAGAAACTAGAGCTGATGGCCGAGCAGTGATTTAAATAATATGGTTTCTGTGTGATTATTTCGGGGCTGAGCAGCCGGGANGGGAGAAAGGAGGCAGAGTCAGGGAGAAGCCATGGAGCTGCTGCCAGAGACAGATGCACTGAAACTTTGCTAGTAGGCTATGACCTCATGGTGATGCACTGTTTAATGGAGATGAGTTAAATTAAGATGTAAGAGTTAACAACTAAGAAACTAGAGCTGATGGCCGAGCAGTGATTTAAATAATATGGTTTCTGTGTGATTATTTCGGGGCTGAGCAGCCGGGAATTAACAAGTGGCCTCCTCTTACAGTCAATGACTCCTGGAATCATTAAAATAGAATTATTTGAACGAATATTTCTTGTCAGCCAGAAATGAAGGAACAATTACCTGAAAATACAGAAAAAGTATAAATTTGATATATGTATGCATATATGCAGATTATACAAAATGAGGCATTTCATTATGTCATTTCTATACATGCATGTGATGTACTTTGATTATATTTACCCCATCATCTTTTCTTGTACTATCCCTCTTCCTCTTCATCTTCCAACTTCTGACAGTTTGCAGTTTACTTCTGTGTACTACACTTAGACCTCCTGTTTGGTATAGAAATATTATATTTGTTAACTTTCTTCTTTATCTTTTTCTAAGTAAAGGGTAAAGGTTAATGCAGCCCTTCAAATTCTCCAAAGAATTAGGTTAACAGTATTATTAAGATCCCTAAGAGCAATATTTGTGGCTTCTGGATGAACAACTTTGTTTTTAATCCAGTATTAACCATAAGGTCTTAAAATCCATGATCAGAGATGATAGATTTGTTAACTAAATTGAGTGGCTAAATGAAGTGTAGAGTAGAAGTTAACTTTGCTGACATTTTCAGGGGACACCAATATCATCATTTTGGAGTTTTGTATGTCTGTCTGCCAATCTTGGAAAACAGTCATCTTGGCATGTTGCTGTTACGTTCACATCCCCAAGCACCATCAGTGGAAGGAGAAAGCACAGGAATGAATAATTGGGCCTCATCAACTTGCAGTGAGATAACCAGCATGTAGAGCGCCACTTCCTCTCACTGTGAAGTCCAAGGGTTATTAGGTCCCGGCATTGCTAGATAAGTGGTACAGATGAAGTCCTTCTCTCCATGGCTTTTCTTGACTTTGTCCTGCAGGGTGGCCCTTCCATGTTCTGGCTGTGCTTGATTCCTGGGCTTCCGTAACAAATGGTTGTAAACTGTATGTCTTAAAAAGAAGCCACTTAGCTCAAGCTTTGGAGGTTAAAAACCCTAAATCAAGGCAAGCTCAGGCCACAGCCCCTCTGAATAATCCCCATTACTTCTTAGCTTGTGGTAGCTCCAGTAATAATGGACATTTCTTGGCTTATAGATCTAGCCCTCTCATTCCTGCGTCTCATTCCTATGCATCCTCTCCTGTTCTCAAATTGACACCAGCCATTATTGGATGTAGGACCCATCATAGTCCAGTTTGCACACTCTAGGTTTTTATAAAAGTATGAGAGAAATTTCTATTTTAAATTAATTTAAATTTCCATGTGATCCATTTAGCCTACACAGTACTGTTTCCTTGAGGCGTTTTATTTGTTTGCTTGCTTGCTTTTTTCTTTTCCTAGGAAGAAAGCTAATTTCTTGAACAGCCTCTACTTGTTGATGCTTTCTGATTCTTTCAGACCCAGCTCAGACATAGCCACCTCTACAGACGTGCACTGGTTGCTTTATCACCCATACTTAAAGCAAAATAATTTAAAAAATATCATAGTATCATATTCATGTAACTATTTCATTTTTATTAAAAGCTGTTAGTAATGATTGCTTTGTTAACTTCTCTCACTAGTGAGCATCTTATAGTAAAGATGGTAAAAAAAAAAGTAAAAAAATGGCATCTTATATAGCCATTACCATCCCCAGTGTCTAGCTCGGTGTCCAGCACTTAGTAGTTGTACGTAATGTTTGTTGACTTGAATTCACTTCATATCATACAAAAGTGTGATGTAGCCATATGTAAATTGCATGGTAGAGATTGCCTGTATTTCTCCTCAGGTCTCTGGCTCCCATGTCCCTTGGCAAACATAATCCTATGTCTCTTATTAACAGAACATATGTACACATGGGACTTTGTCTGCTCTCTGAACTTTCTGGACATTGTTAAAGTTTCAGAGTGTTTTCCTTCCGAGTCACTAGGTGCGAGGTAGGCAAACAGAGAAAACCATACTCTCTCTGGGAAGCCTCCAGGCACAGTGCTGTGGGAGCCTTCATCTCACAGACTTTGTCCTTTCTTTCCCAATTGCTCCTTATCTTTAATTGGATTCAGACATAACAAGGTTTGAAGATGGAAAGCACACTTGTTTCTCTACCTTTCTATTTTCCTTCTCCAATGAGTCTCTAAGGCTCATGTATTTCTGTTCAGAAATACCTCCCAACTATTTCTCCTCTTCTCTGTCATCTAGACCAGGCCTTGGGGAGATCATCTAATGGGTTTCTGCCTGTGTTGGGTCTTTTCCATCAGATTGAGATGCACGGATGAGGTTAGTAAAGCACACCCCTGGGTGTGCCTGTGAGGATGTTCTCAAAGAGGGTGAACTTAGAAAGAAAGATATTCCCTGAATGTAAGCAACGGCATCTCTTAGGCTGGGGATCTGGTGAAATAAATCTAGGAAAGGAGAGAGAGAGAGAAAGGCATCCCAGCTTCTGTGCTGTGAGCTGTTTTCCTCTGCCACGATGGAGAGAAGTTTCTAGAACTGTGAGCCAGAACAAATGGTTCCCCCTGAAGTGTAGACATCTTCTCTGAATTTAAATGGTCCCTCTTGGAAGGAGAATGGAACCCAGAAGTTTCAGGAAGCTGGGAAGCCTTGCAAGGCTCAGGATACTTAAAACGTATGCAGCTCAGAGAGTTGCAAGAGTCCCAAGGCTCTCCTTAAGGTTATATGCAGTAAACAGTTGCTTGGGTGAGCAGCCTCTCCAGCTTGCTGAACTGTTTGCTGCTTGTTCAGGGATGCAATTTTCCTGAGTCATCAACCGTGCTGGGGTGGGCTTCTCAGTGATGCCCCTGCTTTTGAGTCACTCATGGTCCTAATACATAACTTTTCACCCATCACCCTATAGCTAATTCCAATAAGTCCACTTAGTGCAGTTGTGTCTTTGGTCTATGGTTGCTATTCTGTATAACGTGAATTGACATTTGTTGACATTCCCCCAGGAAAAGTCTCATCACTTTTTCTCAGATTTCTATGGGGCTTGAAGAGTCTGTCAACACCTTAAACTTAATCAGGTAACAATGGGAAGAAACTATGATTTTTAGAAAAGAATCATATTTCAACATCTGTTTAAGAGGGATATCCCTAAAAAGTAGCCATCTGTCACATGGCTATCATCAATTTGTCAATGCCATCAATCAATGTCCAGCCAAGAACCCTGCCAGCTACAGTGAAGACTGGCCTGGCAAGACATGTCCACTGGTGCCACATTGGTGTTAACATGATGTGGTGGTTTGAATAGAAATGGCCCCAGAGGCTCAGGCACATTAGGAGGAGTGGCCTTGTTGGAATAGTTGTGACGTTGTTGGAGGAAATGTGTCTTGGTTTACTTCCTGCTGCCTTGGAATCAAGATGTAAAACTCTCAGTGCCTTCTCCAGCACCATGTCTGCCTACATGCCACTATGTTTCCTGCCATGAAATATTGGACTAAACCTCTGAAACTGTAAGCCAGCCATAATTAAATGTTTTTCTTCGTAAAAGATGCCATGATCATGGTGTCTCTTCACAGCAATAGAAACCTTAACTAAGATACATGGTATTAACCAGTCACTTTCTGATTGGATTTAAGACCTGATCCACAGTTGAGATCCATATCTGGCACCCACTAGATCAAGAATCTATAGCTAGATGGACCACAGGCCCTGGGCAAGGACCTACTACTACTGTGCTGCTAAGTGAGCATAGTATTAAAATGACTCCTAATGGCTTATCGTTCAATGCATCTCTCAACTATTAGCTGATACACTTCTATTTGCAGTAGATGGTGTTTAACGCAGAGACCCACATCTGACCAATGAGCAAATAATAAGAGATTACAAAATGTTCAGCAAAAAAGGGTATATATTTATCACACCCTCTCTTCCAAAGGCTCAGGGATTGTTGTTGAAGGGGAGCCAGAAAAAGTGAGAGAGCAAGAGCTGGTGGATAACACAAGAAACACTTTCTTCTGGAAAACATGCACAAAACCTGTGTATGCTCCAGTCAGACCAAATTCCGGGGATATGGAATTTGAGCACAAACCCCCACCCCAGCTGAGGAACTACTGGTGACTGTCAGATGCTGGGAGAGAAAGAGATCATTTTCTCTAAGTGTGGCAGTCAATCATGCTTCAATGGATGATCATACATCCAAGACTGTCTGAGAAGTACAAATTGGTCTGAGATTTTAATGACACAAATTTAGGTAGGTATTGAATGGGTGGATCTGGAAAGAACTTGGGAAGAGAGATGGATATGACCAAAGCACATTGTGTACAACTCTAAGAACTGATACGGTTTTATAAAGAATGATCTAGCTGGAGGCAAGAGCAAAGAAGGCTTGAGAGAGATTGAACAGTGTGTTGGTCTTTAGCTACTGTTACAAATAGCTAGGGAAATAACAAAAGAGGAAGGGTTGTTTTGTGTAATGGAAGTTTCGGTCCCATACTGTCCCACAGCCGTTTAGCCCCAGAGAAACACACAGAGGCTTGTATTAATTATAAAGAATTTTATAATTAATTATAATATTAATTATAAACACACAGAGGCTTGTATTAATTATAAACTGTTTGCTCAGTGTTATTGCTAACTAGCTCTTACAACTTAAATTTACCCATAATTCTTACCTGTGTGTAGCCACGTGGCTTGGTACCTTTTCTCAGTATGATATTCTCGTCTTGCTTCCTCTGCATCTGGCTAGTGACTTCTTAAAGATGGATATTTTCTATTTTCCTGCAAAGACAAGAACAGAACCCTTCCCCAACCCCTGTGGCTCATAGTTTCAAAGGTTTCAATCCATCATGGCAAGGAGGCCGCAGTGAACCAGGACAGCTTACAGCCTTGCAACAGAGAAAATACTTGTGTGACAACTAGCTTGTTCCTTTTCTTTCCTCTCTCTTGTTTCACCCAAGCTCCCAGCCTAGGGAATGGTGTGGCCCACATTCAGGAGAAGTTGTCTGCATTTGTTTAACACTCTTGGAGGTACCTTGACAAACATATTCAGAGGTGTGTTGTTCCAGTTTCATAAGCAGTTCTAGAGCTAATCAAGTTGACAAGATTAACTATTGCAAATCACATCTTGTCAACTTGATACCCAGACACATCACCTGACATCATCATTTTCTGCATGGCTCTTAAAGGCTCATGTCCATCTCATGAACCAAAATCAATTGCTTTCTCCAGGAGTTCCCAAAGCTGAGTTAATCCCAACATTGTTTAAAAGTTCAGGTTCAAAGTCTGCTCTTAGACAGAAAGCAAACTCTTAGCCTCTTAACTCCTACAGTTTCATTTTAAAGTTAACACTACCAACGTCCAATAGCACAGAGGATTAGTTCTCATTCTTAACAAGAGGAATAGAGCATAGTAAGGATAGCTAGTACCAAAGCAACAGCAAAACCCGGGAGGGCAAATGCTAAATCCTGTAGCTTCATGTCTGTAATCTAAGGGCACATGATAACACAATAAAAGCTCCCAAGAACTAGAGCATACCCAGTGTTATGGCTGTAGTTTTGTGTAATTTTTCTCTAGATATCATGCACTGGGAACTTGGTCCCTAACATGGCACTCCTGAGAGGGGCTGAGACATTTTAGGGTGGGCACTATTCTACTCACATGAGTTCCAGCCCACCAGGAGTCTAGCATTAATTCTCTATGGAGGGATTGCTCAATCACCTCCCACTAGGTACCACCTTGTAAGAGTTCTATCTTCTTTTAATTCTGTCACATGGAGAAGTAAGTATCAGCATAACTTTGGAGGATGATATAGCTTGTTCTCTCCATAGAAGCTTCTTTGTGGTTCTTTCTGTTTCTCAGAGGGCTATTCTTAAGTAACTCAGTCTAGCCTACATACCCCTGGCAGAGGTTTCTCCCTAAGGAAAGTGTGGGAATTTCTGGTCATTCTCCTCCATATGAATGCGTATCTCTCCTTGGCTTTGTGTCCACAGGAAGGATACTTGTTGATGTCATCAAGTGACATAACATCTTTGGTGCCACCAAATAGTCCAGTTATATCTTCCACCAATGAAGAGGGACCTTTTGCAGAAGGAAGAAGCCTTTCTTTCTTCAAATTAGATTAGGAGGCAAGCCAACATTTTAAAAGATAGCATCTGATTTTACAGGACAGAAGGACTCCCCAGACCACAAACTATGTGGAGATCATTTTAAAGTGCAGATTTTGATTGAGTAGATCTAGGAGAGACCTGAGACGTGTTTGTCTAATAAGCCCCCCTTGAAGATGTTGCAACCTATTCTTGAACCAAACTTTGGAAGCAGGTTCTGGATACTCAAGGAGAAATCTGACCAAGTCTGAGTCCCTAGTACATAGTGACAGTCACTTGGGAAACAGTGGTTGATGGGTACATTTGTCATTGAATGTAATAAATAATTCATTCATCCTAATTATATGCTGACAGAAGCCACTGACTGAGAGGTTAGTATCTGATGATCATTGTAGTTTGCACTAATTCTAACAATCACCAGGCGAAGAACTCATCATCATTGCTTCAGTGTGACAGACAGAAGAGAAAACCAACAGTCAGAGACAGAGCAGTTACTTTATGAATGATGCCAGCACGTGTGCCCATTAGCCCGGGGCCTGAACATCTGTGTCATTCAGACTCTATGAAAGGGGTACTGGTTAAACCTCTGGGCTCCTTGTCAGCTTGTAGAGCAGCTTTGAATACACTGTGGGTGCTTGTTAACTTCCCTTCTCTCATTGATGAGATGGCTGTATCTTTACGCCAGTGCTACATCTCTTTTAGGTAGGAGATTATCATTTTCATAAAAGCACAGATTCCAGCCGATCTGTAGAGGAAGACCCCACAACTGAGTCCATGGAGAAACAGCACTTTAGGAGAACTCTTAAATTGTATGCAGCATTGTCAGAGAGAATAAATAGTGTTTCATGTGACACACCTTCCCTCTGTATTTCTTTCTGTCTGTCTGTCTCCTCTCCACGCACAAAGCAGAATTGCCAAGGTTTTGTTAATTGTGAACTGTTAAGTATCACTGTCACTGCGATTTCTCTTTCTTGGGCTCTGTAGGATGCTGCTCCAAACATTTGCCTCTATCTCTCTGCAACAATATTCTCATCTCCAATTCCTGAACTGCTAAGACATTTGTGGAACTGTTTGGCTCGGGAAACAGGGAACTTTTCTCTAGTATTCTGTGTCCATCCTAAAATGAAGGTCCATCCTTCCCTTGGATTCATTTTGTGACAATGGGGAATCAGGTTGTCATCTCTGAGTTTGCCACTAGGCTGTGCTATTGGTCTGTACTCTGGTCCCTTGCCACCTCTGTGGAAATGTATTATTCAAAAAGGTGGTAGCTACCAATAGTTAGATTTGCTGTATGTCATACTACAGAAAGATTGTCAGTAGTGAACAGGATGGAGGAGAATCTTAGCCGCACCCCTGCTTGCCTGAACCTCTTCTTGCATGTGTTCCTTTGGAAAGGAGCTCCACCTTTGCTGCACTTTGAGGGACACACAGGTTCACTGTGAAAACCCATAGTTTGCTGCCAAGTGTTTCAAAAGGATGCATCTTTCTGGCGCTGTATGCTTTATCGGGAGCATGTAAACTGATCACTTTAGGGATACCTGTACCTATCTCCAGGCTCAGCTTTAGTTTGGCAACATCGAGTTCCCTAAGAGTCTCCCTGGAGGGTGTGCAGGAAGTTTGCTGTGTGGGGGCAGCAGTGGGAAGCAGAACTGATGCTGCCTGACTGGGCTTGATAGAATATGAAAATAGCCTCGAGGGCTGCTTCCAGCTTCATGCTTGCCCAGGACAAAGCCTTTACTCTTGCTCTAAGACTACCTCTAGGCGGCAGCAAGCATAAGAGAAAGCATGGCGTAGCAATCTAGTTGGTGCTGCTTACGTCTGAAACATTCAGGGCTTTATACATGGCTTGCTTCCATACCAAAGCTCTCCATTCTCTTCTGTAATAGGGATGCTAATAGCTGCTCTGGTAGGCTGTCTGTGGGGTATTTATATGATGTGGCATGTTCATCAAGTGAAGGCATTGAGAGTGTTAGGGGAACACAGTGTCTTTGTAGTCTTAGGCAGGTTTTAACCTCTCTGGATCAGAAACTAGCTTGTTAAAGACAAGACTGGGGGAGGGGGTTTGGGCCTTTGTCTCATCATGAGAATCTGAGTTTGATTCTAAGAACATATAGAACAAGAAAAGCTAAGTATGGTGGTATGTGCTTGCAATCCCAGCTTTGGGAATTTGGAGACCAGTAGATGCTTGGGGGCTTGATGACTAGCTAAACTAACCTAGCCTAATCAGCCCCAGACCATTCAGAGACCTAGTCTCAAAAAACAAGGTGCATAGCTTGAGGAACAGCTCTCAAGGCTAACCTTGTTCTCCATACATATCCACACATATGTACATAGATGTACACCACACACACACACACACACACACACACACACACACAAACACACTCACGAAAATTCAGCTAAGGTTGAAGCAGATGATGATTGTCTTGGTTTGTTTAAACTGCTATATCCAAATATCTGGGTAACTGGCAGGTGATAAGAAACTTACTCTCACTGTTCTGGAGTCTGGAAGCCTGAAGTCAAGTCATAGCACATTCCATGTCTATAGAGGCTCTCCATAGCTCTATGGATCGCTGCATCCCTACCTGGTGGAAGGCAAGAATGGCTCTCTATACCACACTTTTAAGGCCACCCGTCCCATCCACGAGGGCTGTGCTTCTTTGACTGAGTCACTTCCTGAAAGCTTTGCCTTTTGCTCCCATGACATTGGCAATTAGGTCTCCACATGCAGGTTTGGGAGAGATAAAATGCTCAGATCATAGCTGAGCTTAACCCCCTTCTGCACTTTGACTCCTGTGCTCTCCACTTCTCAGACTTGACCTGGAAAATAATCAGATAAACTAAAGACTTTGGAGGTAAACACATGAATGTGCAATTAGAATGACCTAGATTATTTGTACAGCATAATTTACTCTTGACTAGGGCACAAGAATGCCTATGATATCTTCCTGTCCCAGTCTGCTGCTGAGTTATGCTGTAGACTACAGATAGTCTCCTGTGAACCCCCAGTCAATTCCAAGTCCTTTCAGCTCCACATTTGTTCATTGATTCTCAATTGTTCACATATTTATTTCTGAGCTATTTTTCTCTGTTCTTGTTGCTTTAGGTGTCTTGTCTTATAGACAACACTTTCTTTTGCTGTACATGTTTGGTGCTCCATAAAACAGGTAGGTGCAGTGGAACTGTCCATGGTGCTTGCCACTGGGTAATGATTCAGAGATTTTAGATGAATGCTTGGGTAAAGAGAGGAGATGGGATAGGGAAGGAATAAATGAAAGAATGAATTTGACATCTATACTCATGAAGTCTCAAGCCCTCAGCAGCACTGTGCATGGGGACAGACTGTGGAATTGTGTCACACACTGAGCTGCCTCCTCCACCAAGGCAGACTGAAATAATCCTTTTTATGCTGGCCAAGCAATTGATGTCAAGGTCATGTGTTTGTGATCTCATACTCAGCCTTTTTTTTTCTGATATTGTGTGTGTTCAAGTATAGACTTCATGTTCTCTTTTATTTTCCTTGAAGGTGAAACTTTTGCTTTTTTCATCTATAAAGATGTTTTTAAAATCTCGTCTTGAAGCTTTAAAGATTTTTCTCCCAGCAGCTAGATACAGATATATAAAATCCATCCACCTTACAAATGAAAATGATTGATACACATCAAAAAGGTTATCTACATTGGATAATA
Source organism: Bramus lutescens (assembly GCA_001685075.1). Taxonomy (NCBI): domain Eukaryota; kingdom Metazoa; phylum Chordata; class Mammalia; order Rodentia; family Cricetidae; genus Bramus; species Bramus lutescens. Next base: position 46,423 of record LOEQ01007990.1, read on the forward strand.
AAACTCAGCTCAAGTCTCTCTTTAAAACTGCACTCCATGAATTTAATTGAAAAGGCAGGTTTCTTAGAAATTCAGCAGTAAGGAATTTAAACGGTTGGAAAGTTGGTAGTGAGAAGGGGAAAAACACATTTAAAATCATTTATTTATTTAGTTTTATGTGCATGTGTGTTCCTGGTGTGTGTCTGTGCATCATGCATGCACATGCAGAAACCTTCAGAAGTCAGAAGTGTCAAATCTCCTGGAGCTGGAGGCACAGAAGGCTACATGGACAAACCCATAGCCTTTTCAAGTGCAATAAGTGCTTTTAACCACTGAACAATCTTTCCATCCCCCAAAGCAAATTATTGTTAATGGTCTATGCACTTTATATAGAATGAATCCTTTAATCCTCCCATACTGGAAAGCAATTAGCATTAGTCTTAATATAGTGTGTGTAAGGGTGTGAAACTCTGATATGTTAAGCAAAGTGGTAAACCTCACACATGTGCATTAATGATGTTGGTCCCAGCTAGTTTTCCACTCAGGCAGGCCCGTAGGATTGCAGCTTTAGGCAATAGTTGTATGCACCCTGTGGTTGCAGGTTTACTCCTTGTACAAGACTGAGTCCAAGAATATCTTGACCAAAGGACATGAGTTCAAATCCTAGCTTTCCTACTTATTAACTCTGAGATTTTGAGAAAATAATTGTGTTGGTTTCCTTGCCTGAAAAATGGGCATTCTATTGTTGCCTCCTTTATAGGATTACTTTGAAGATGAAGTGACATCATTACTATTAATCCTTAGAAGCACACCTGAGTATAGGATGTACTCAGTAAAGGTTAACTAAGTTGTTTGGTGTTAAGGAGATTTGAAGTATTGATGTATTGTGGCTTTCTGCCTTGCTTGGTGATAAGGTCTTTCTAGCCCAGTTCTAGACTTAAAGTCACCTTGCTGTGAATTTAAGAAGTACCCCCTTGTTCAAGTCACTTTTTTCAGCCTTCCAGAAGCAGCTTAATAAATATTCAAATTTATGATCTGAGCAGACCTCCTAGAGTGATGCTGTGTGAGAATGCTGTGCCGAGACCCTGTTCTGCTCAGAACAAGGGAGCATTTACCTTTCCTAAGGGGACTGAAGGGGCTGCACATCTTTGATGAATTATCGCCCCAGCTCCAAATGAAAGGGGCCAGTGGATGAAAGACCAGACCTTTCCAGGCAGGGGTGGGGAGCAGAGGCTGACACTTTTCCCAGGCAAGGACCACAGCCCAATCCTGGGAAAGGAGAATTGGAATTCTTGAGCCCCTAGAAGGAAAGGATGGGGGAGATGCATGCCAAAGCAAAGAAACTTGTAAATGAGAAATGACAGGAATGGGCTGGCTGAGCCTCCATCTATCATGTTGCAGGCTACAGCTGACACATCTGTGGGAAAATCTTCTGCATGCAGAAGGAATATGTGGTCCCACAAAAGCTAGCTTCCTAACAGACTGCCTAGTGTTTGACAGGGAGGGTTTTTGAGTTACTGCCATGATAGTTAGAAAACAAGAGACCATCTCTCATGTTTCATAACACACAGTGTAACCCACTGTCTCACTTAGTAGCATAGGGCTTAGGAGTGCAGTAAGAGTTGAAATTCTTCCCCACCATGGCCATGACCTTAGACAACAAGTTAGTATCCTCACAGTCATGTAGATGGCAACACTCTTAGCCACATTAGAGTTTGGGACAACATCTGACATGTAGTAAGTGCTCAACAAACATTATTTGTATCGGTGTAGAGTCTCCTCCACTCCGTATCTTAGAAGAGGCTCATCACCATTCTTGGCTTATGAGGTGAGATAGACTCAATTTGATTTTAAAACAGTGATATGGCTGTCTTAGTTACTGTTCTATTGCTATGGAGAGGACACATGACCAAGGAAGCTCTTATAACATAAAGCATTTTACTGGGGGTTTGCTTATAGCTTCAGAGGTTTAATATAGTATCCTCATGGTGGAGAGCATGGTGTTGGAACAATAACTGAGAGCTACATCCTGATTCACACACACACACGCACACACACGTGCATGTGACACACGTGCACACACACAGACAGAGAGACAGAGACATACAGAGACAGAGAGAGACAGTGAGAGAGAGACAGAAAGACTAACAGACAGATATAGAAAGAGATAGATAGGCTTGTCATGGGCTTTTGAAAGCCCACCCCCACTGGCTCAAGCAAGGATACACCTACTCCAATAAGGCTACATATCCTGATCCTGTAATCCCTTTAACAGTTCCACTCTCTGGTGACCAAACATTCAAACATATAAACCTATGGAGGCTATTCTTATTCAAACCATTGTCGTGGCATTTCTTGAATTGGGATGATAGTGAACAGCTTGGATGCACAGTTCTTCTCAGTATTGTTGATGCACATTGCCCTTCTTAGTATACATTAGCCCAGCTTCCTGAGAGCCTGCTAAATGCAAGGACACCAGGAGCTTTATCTGCTTTTTATTGCCTCAGCATCCTTCCTCTCCATTCCCTTCTGATCCTTCAGGGCTGTCTAGAGTTTGCATGATGGCTTCCCTAAATACACAGCTTCAGATCTCTTGCTGGTGTCCTCAGTTGCTGTCGTTTATGAAAAACCCTTGTGTCAATCTTCCATTGTACCCAGATCATGAGGACATTAATTGGTCTATGCCTCTTCCTAGTAGATGCTACTAGAAATGCAATTCATTTAGTGAGACTGTTAGAGGATCCCATAGGCCTGGTTAAAATGATACTAAGTTAATAAACTGCTTTGCAGTGTCTGAATTACATGGCATTGAGGATCCTCCTTTGACCTTCATGGAATTTTACAGCACCTACTCCTCGGAGGTTCCAGTCTAACACCTACACTATGATGATATGTAGACATTTTCTGATGCTATTACTGCAATTTTCTCTTATTAAAATTTATTTTATGTGTTTCATTTAGTTTCCAAGGATCTTTTGTTCTCTCTAATGCTACAGATGCCTCAATCCATGTCATTATCCTGAAGACCTACCTATCTTTAGAGGGCTCAGGTGTCTCCCCTGTTGTGGAGTGGGATCATTTGGAATGTCAATATACCTGTTAGACATCTATCTGCCTTACTTTATGGTCTCCTCTTCCTCTTCTCTGGCTTTCCAGGGTCACTACAGCTTGGGGTCTGGGAGCTGCCTAAGCTGCCATGAAGGCAACTCTGATTTTAATTCTTCAACTGAAAGTAGTCTGAAGGTATCTGGTGAGGGATTCAATTTTGTTCCCTATTGGAGATGGAAGGAACTCATGACCGTGTGTCTTAGTGGGAGCTGATTTCCTTTACTGTGCTGGCACCAATTGCTTCTTTTCATCTTAAGATTCCAAGATTATGAAAAGATGAATGTTGGCGGTGTCCTTCCTCATTTGGTCTGCTAGCTTCGTGCTTTATCTTCCTTCCTGTCATTCATGTGGCTTCTGAGGAATGACTGCTATGTTCAGGTGCTTTTGTATCCTGACATTGCACTCAGCATTTTTAACAATTCCTCAGGCCATTAAAAGTCCCTGCAAACATCTTTTTAATAACACCACCATATTCTAGTATCCAGATATACCACAGAGTCAATTGAATCAGCTCATTCTTGTGTGTCAGGCCATGTCTCTTCTATACTGTCAACTGATATATGAAAGCATGCCTCTAAATCTATATGATATTTTGGATTTTTTGCCTTATGCTGTTTTCCACAGTGAGCTCACACATACAACCTTGATGTAGGGTTATGTTGTACATGGCCTCATATAGTTTCCTGTCCTTTCTCCCATGGACAGTTGTGGGATGGAACCTCATTTTACAGGTGGATAATCAAGTGTAGAACATTTGGTCACCCCTTGCCACACGCAGATGACAGATATTCCCTTCCTGAAAATTCCTTACTGCTAAAGGGAGGCTTTCTTACTCATGCCAGATGATGTCATCTGTAGGCCCAGCTGCCCACAGAAACTCAAAGCTGTGAGCTTTGGAAGTCACGATTTTCTAGTCCTTCTCTGAGCTTCTAAAGCAATAGCAAAAACGTTGCACACCTTGTTCTTCCTATCCACAAGTTCTAAAGCTTAGAGAGTTCAGATGGCTTTAGAATTTTGCTTTGGCTGAGATCCAATGCATGCAGAATAAGCACCAACTGTATTAGTTGTGTGGTTTCTTTCTTTAAAGCGTTTTCCTACCTGAAAACACATCTGATCTGCGCTGCACCCCTGTGAGGTCTCAGAGTCAGGCTTGATGCTCCTGGGGACAATTAAATGGTCTCAGAGAAAGTCAAGTTCATAGATTGATTTCATGGTAGATCTAGGT
>LOEQ01007991.1:14076-25768 GCA_001685075.1 Bramus lutescens
TTGATTAACCCATTTCTAATAATCTGTGTACCATCACAAAGTGGTGGCTTACCGCGAAGATTCTAACCCATGTCCATATTGGGCTGGAGCTTCATGCTTCTGCCTCATTCTGCTCTATTTCTCCCAGCATTCTGTTCTGTTTATTCAACCTATCTAAGGGCTGGCCTATCAAAAGGCCAAGGCAGTTTCTTTATTAACCAATGAAAATAACATATAGACAGATGACCCTCCTACATCAATGAAACACATATTAACATCAAGAATAGACATCACCTCAGGGAAATGGATGGAAAAATATATTCCAAGCAAATGAACTCAAAAATTAAGTTGTTGTAATCATTTTAATATTTGACAAATATTTCAAACAAAAACTAATCAGACGGGTTAAAGAAGGACACTCATCAAAAGAAAAATCCACCAAGAGGATATGGCAAATCTTAACATCTATGCACCAAACACAAGGGTATCCAGGTTCATAAACAAAATAAAATAAAACACTGTTACAGCTTAAATCACTTATTAACCCTCATACAATGAGAATGGGTGACTTCAGTACTTCAATACCCAAACTCATGCAAATGGACAAAATTGTGATTTGCATGTTGCACCTGGAAAGGCAGAAATAACTTGTCTGTCTTGCTTTTGTTCATTTATTTTATTTTTTAAAAAGAAAATCATCTATCTTTTTTTTTCATTTTACATACCAATCTCAGTTCCCACTCCCCCCCTCTTTTCCCATCTCCTCTACCTTCTCCCCATGTCACACCCCATCCACTCCCCATGTTCATGCATCTTAAGAGAGTTATAAACTTATACAGCAACCATTCATAATGAAAAGGATCTTCCCAGGCATGTATCATATGGTTGAATGCTAGTTCTCCATTCACTAATTCAAATCAGAAATGACAGTGAGTTTGTGATGTGGTCATAACAAGGAAACCATTTTATTTAAAATTAAACCATATAAATATAAATACTAAATCTTAGCTTTTCTTATTTTACTAGGTTTATATTATTATCTATGTCCTTAATGCTAATCACATTTGACTAGTTTTTTCTGCCTATTTTTTGAGACAGGGACTCAGTATGTAGCCCTGGTTAACTCGGAAATATCTATGTTGACCATACTGGCCTACAACTCATGGTGGAAATCTACCCAATTTTGACTCTGGAATGATGGGATTAAAACCTTGAGTTGTCATACTTGACCTGATAACAAGTGTTATGTTATGGTATAAATGAAGTTAAATGTACTGTGTTGCCAAGCATTTTTTCTCAAATCCGTATATTGAGTATGTCACATTAGTAGCAAGTATTTATGCCACAGAAATGGGAAATAAAATAACAAATTGAGGTTTGATGATGTTGTTGTTTATCCTTCAAATTTTAAATATGAATAAAATATTAAAATAAAGATTCAATTCCAAATTAAATTATATCATATCAGTAGCTGTTGGATTGAGGGTAATGTGAACACACACACATACACACATACTTTTCAAATGAAGAATTACTTCATTTTTAAAAACTATTAGTGATTAAAAAGAAAAACTATTAGTGATTTCAATAAATAAGTCATTCACTTTATTGATGGATTTGTAAAATATGACACAGATTTTATTATCACAGCTTTTGTTTTTGATACTGTATTTTATTACAAGTATTCATGTTAAACACATGCTCTACCACTGAAGACACATGGGTGCTATTTTTCTTTTTTTCTTATTTCTTAGTGTGAATGAGAGAAACAGCCAATATTTATGTGAGAACTACATATGAAGTCCATAGAAGTCCTGGAAATATATCAAGGAAAGCATTTTTCTGGAAATCAACAAACTATTTAAAGCTTACATTAAAATTTTGCACATTTTCTTCATGAATCATGTGTTATGTGTTCTTATAATAGAATAGTAGGAAAATACAACTTATCTTAGGAGAGCCCATTAAAATCATATTATTGGTCATATAGATATACAAGAATGTAACAAATCAAGGGGATACAAATCAAAAAAGAAGTCAAACTTTCACTATTTGCTGATGATGTGATAGTTTACAAAAGAAAGCCCAAAAAAAGTCTAACAAGGAACTTATACAACATAAACACTTTCAGTAAGGTAGCAGGATACAAGATTAACTCAAAAAAATTAATAGCTTTCCTTTACACAGATGATAAATGGCCTGAGAAAAAAATCAGAGAAACATCACCCTTCACAATAGCCACAAATAGCACAAAATATCTCAGAGTAACTCTAACCAAACAAGTAGAAGACTTGTATGATAAAAACTTTAAATCTTTGAAGAAAGAAATTGAAGAAGACATCAAAAAGTGGAAAGATCTCCCATGCTCTTGGGTAGGTAGAATTAACTTATAAAAAATGGCAATCTTACCAAAAGCAATCTACAGATTCAATGCAATGCCCATCAAAATCCCAGCAAAATTNTAGCACAAAATATCTCAGAGTAACTCTAACCAAACAAGTAGAAGACTTGTATGATAAAAACTTTAAATCTTTGAAGAAAGAAATTGAAGAAGACATCAAAAAGTGGAAAGATCTCCCATGCTCTTGGGTAGGTAGAATTAACTTATAAAAAATGGCAATCTTACCAAAAGCAATCTACAGATTCAATGCAATGCCCATCAAAATCCCAGCAAAATTCTTCACAGACCTTGAAAGAATGGTATGAAAAAGCAAAAAAAACCAGAATAGCCAAAACAATCCTGTACAATAAAAGAACTTCTGGAGGCATCATAATCCCTGACTTCAAAGTCTACTACAGAGCTACAGTACTAAAAATAGCCTGGTATTGGCATAAAAACAGACAGGAGAACCAATGGAACCTAATTGAAAATCAGGATATTAATCCACATACCTTTGAACGCCTAATTTTTGACAAAGAAACAAGAAATATCAAATGGAAAAAAGAAAACATTTAACAAATGGTGCTGACATGACTGGATATCAATATGTAGAAGGATGAAAATAATCCATATCTTTCACCATCAAGTCCAAATGAATCAAAGACCTCAACATAAAGCTAGCCACAGGGGCTGGAGAGATGGCTTACCAGTTGGGAGCACTGGCTGCTCTTCCAGAGGTCCTGAGCTCAATTCCCAGCAACAATATGGTGGCTCACAACCGTCTGTAATGAGATCTGGTGCCCTCTTCTGGCCTAAATGCTGAACACTGTATAAATAATAAACAAATCTTAAAAAAAAAAAGCCAGCCACATTGAACCTTATAGAAGAGAAAGTAGGAAGTACATTTGAGAAACAATTAATAAATGGGACCTCCTGAGACTGAAAAGTTTTTGTAAAGCAAAAGACACAGTCAACAAGACAAAACGATAGCCTAAAGAATGGGAAAAGATCTTTACAAATTCCACATCAGGCAGAGGTCTGATCTCCAAAATAGAGAAAGAACTCAAGAAATTGCCTATCAAAAGAACAAATAATCCAATATAAAATGGAGTACAGACCTAAACAGAGAACTCTCTACAGAGGAATCTAAAATGATTGAAAGACAGTTAAGGAAATGCTCAATATCCTTAGCCATCAAAGAAATGCAAATCAAAACAACTCTGAGATTCCATATTACACCTATAAGAATGGCTAAGATTAAAAACACTAATGACAACTTATGCTGGAGAGGTTGTGGGGTAAAAGGAACATGTCTGCATTGCTGGTGGGAGTGCAAAGTTGATACAAGCCCTTTGGATATCAGTATAGTGATCTCTCAGAAAATTAGGAAACAACCTTTCCCAAGATCCAGCAATATTACTTTTGGGTATATATCTAAAGGATGCTCAATTGTGCCACAAGGACATGTGCTCAACTATGTTCACAGCAGCATTGTTTGTCATAGCTAGAAACTGGAAACAACCTAAATGCTCTTCAACTGAAGAATGGATAAGGAAAATGTGGTACATTTACAGCATGGAGTACTACACAGCAGAAAAAAAACACCACATCTTGAAATTTGCAGGCAAATAGATGGAGCTAGAAAGCATCATTTTGGGTGAGGTAACCCAGACCCAGAAAGACAATTATCACATGTACTCACTCATAAATGGTTTTTAAACATAAAGCAAAGAAAACCAGCCTACAAATCACAATCCCAGTGAACCTAGGCAACAATGAGGACCCTAAGGGAGACACACATGAACCTAATATACATGGGAAGTAGAAAAAGACAAGATCTCCTGAGCAAATGGGAGCATGGAGACCATAGGAGAGGGTTGAAGGGCAGGGGAGAGTCAGAAAGGGGAGCAGAGAAAAATGTAGAGCTCAATAAAATAAATTTAAAAGCTCATATTGTTGGTCATACAGACAGACAAGAATGTAAAAATCAATATGTAAATAAAAACTTGATAAAAACTAAATTAATAGAAATGTAGGCATAAAGGAGACATTAATAAATTAACAGGACCCTACTTCATTTTCATGGGTTGTTTAAACTCAATTAAGCTCTTCAGTATTAACTCTGATAAAGAAAACCCAGAGGATAAAAAATTCTGAGTTTATTAGATTCAAATATATTTTTAAAGAATTTTTTAATGATGCATTTGTTTTTAAGAGGTTGGATCAAATTCAGTTATTTTAGATTTACAATTGATAACTAAAATATTAAGGCAAGTATACAAACAAAAAGAAAAAATCAATTTCCATTGCTAAAAAATACATCTTTCTTGAATTAACTAAATCACTGAAGAAATCTCCCCAATTTTCTGCACTTAATGATCCCCTTAAGCGCAGCATTCCTGGAAAGGAGTTCCTTTGTAACTTCCCTGAAGGAAGGAACAAACTAAGCAAAGAGTGGGCTTAAGAACCATCTGAAGGCAGAATTGGTGCATGCTGTCTTCATTTTTCTTAGTTTGGAGCGGTCCCAGAAACTTTAGGAAGAGTTATATTCAAATAGAAATACAGAAATGCATTGCTCCCTCTTACAAACATGAATCTGTTGTTTTTATTTTCTACCTTAAACTGTCTTTCCAGCTACCTTGTCTACTAAGACCTACCTATTGAACTGGGTTACTATGTCCTACCACACTTATTTTTCTAGTTTGAAATACTTTCTATTTTTATCTCCAATTATAAAATTGTTGCTTTTCTTCTGTGATCCTAATCTGTGTGTATGTGTGTGTGTGTGTTTCTGTGTATTATATGTGTGCATGTGTTTGTGTGAGTGCACCTGCCAGGGCATGTGGGCGGAGGTCAAAGGACAACCTTAGATGTTGTTCCCCATCATTTCAGTTGAGACAGCATCTCTCTGTTGTTTGCTCCTGCAAATGCCTAGAAGCAGGCCTGTCAGCTTTCAATGATTCTCTTCTTTCTGCCTCTAATGTCATCATGAGAACACTGGGTAACATATGTGGGCCAGATTGCTCTGTTGTTCGTGGATTCTAGTGATTCAAACTCAGTTCTTCATGAGTTACTAGCTGGTTCACTACCTACTGGGTATCTCTCCATTTATCTTAAAAGATATTTCGTATATTTATTTATATATTTAAGTATTTGTATTTTCTTAGGTTTAAGATTTTCTTTTCATATCTGGCTGACCAAAGTGAAGGCATGTGATCAGATGTCTATGTTTCTGCATCTGACACTGAAAATAGGAGAAATGTTTTGCATGGATGAGATGCTTTCATATGAATGCTAGTATCATATTAGTGCACAATGATTGATGAAGATAATCCTCCCCTTTAAAATGCCTTGACAGTGTCGTTAACAGTGAACGGTAGCAGGCTAAGTGAATAACAGCACATGTACATTTCTCTCAAATAATGACAAGTAGTGAGTAAACTTGACAAAGATCAGATTTAAGGTAGTCTTCTCAGTGACTTCAGTAGAAACAACTCAGTTTTATGTAAGTCCTTTACTGCTTATTTAAGAAGACTAGGGTAAAATCTTAACACTCCGTTTGCAAAACAAATCAGATGACAACTATTTGCTTCATAGGCAAGGAAGGGAAGAATTAAGCAATTTTTTATTCCATTTAACCTGCTCTTATTAATTAATGATATTAATTTTTTATTTTAAAGACAAAATAAAATTCAGGTAATACAATAGCATGATATACAAGTTTCTCTCTTACATTTACCTAAATCATGGGTGTAGGCATCTTAATTTCTCAATTCATGATAAAGTTATAATAGCATTTATACATGACTCTATAGACATTTTCGTGTCCTTGCATTATTTAATTTAGCATTGAGTTTTATTAATCACAAATTGATTTTTGATTTACACAAATCTTATTATCCATATACTTGGGTCATGCTACATAATTTATTCATATTATCTTTCTACCCTACTGTAAAATACTGAAGAGAATTCAACAGAATATGTCTGTACCACTCATTACTCACAAATGGGATTCATAGTACTTGAAATGCTGTAGTCTTTCCAGTTATTGTCATAACTAGAAAAATAATATACATATTAGAAATTCACCTATATAACTGGAGTTATTCTTCCAAGACACGCTCTTCATATCTGACCATGGGACAGAATGGCTTTTCGTCACAGGAGTTAGTAAAGATAATAGTTACTATTATAAATGTTGATGACAAGTGGTTCTTTTTTTCCTTGTTATCTGAGCCTCTCTGAGCCACAGATGAAATGGTATAGAGCAGAATACACACTGTGTGAAGTGCCTGGCTCCCATTTAAGAAAATGGGCATTCTAACTTCCAAAATAATAAACACAGGAAGGCCTGGCTATGCTCTGGTTATTCTCTTGCCCCTCCTCCACCTTCAAACTGAGCACCTTGAAGACTTGGTTAATCCACTGGCTACCCCAGGGGAGGGTTCATTCTGGCTTTTATCTAAACACCAGTGGGGGGAAAAATGGAACTGAACCACAGCTAAGCCCAGAGGACCTCTACCTGCTAAAAGTCTTATAGGCAACGAAGTTGTCAAGGAAATTCAATTCTGCATTCAAATGACATACTTTTGAGAAGTGCACCAATCTTTTGCCTTAATGCTCCAGAATACATATTATTTCATCGCTAAATATATGCAAGTAAAGCAACGTTAGGAACATTTCTCCAGTTAAGGTCACAACCTAAATAAGAAAATATCCATCTTGCTCAACTTTCTAAATAATAGGAGATAGCCAGTATAGTGTTTTGATATCAAAACTATTTATACCAGCAAGATTCTTCAATTCTATAGTTAGAAATAATTTGTAAGCTTAGGTATGTTTGAAGAATAGTGTTTTATTGGGCATCTTCCTTCATCCCAGGATATTACAGAATATATTTTGTCATTCACCTAAAAATGATATTTTATTTTCCATGGCTATAATTGAAAATCTTGTAATTAGTATATGTAAACCTTATTCTCTATTAAGCATTTACTTTTAGAAACTCCTATTACTTATGTAGGCAGTTAATGTGTATTAAGTGTTTCTGTCATAACAAAGAATAAAATTGAAATAATCTACTTATAAGGAATATAAAAAATACTCCAGAAACACTGAATGAAGTGTTTTATAGTATTGTGAATTTTTAGACATAATTTTAGATTGAAAGTTCATCTTTCAATCCAAAAGTTTCTATTTTTATAAAATAAAAAAAAATGCACACCTAACCAGACACAGCCTCTTTTTTTACTTGGTTCACAAAACAGAAAAACAGAAAACAAAGCTTAAATTCTAGTTCAAACCATGCCAATGGCAGTAAAAAGCAAGACTGAGTCTGTTGTGGAAAGTAAGATATACAATAATATCTTCTTGAAACTTCATTGCTGATCTGGTACTGCTAACCTGTATCATCCTCTTGAATATTACTGGCAATTTCAGCGACTTCTATTTGCCTGCAAATACATGGTCTTCTCTAAGACACTTTCTGCGCTGGCCAGGCTTCTTTTACTAACCTTCTGCTCCCTATGAGGTCAAGGGGTTGGGAATATATAGGATGGGCAGACCTTCCTAACCAGACATTTCCCGTACCACCCTCCATTTCAGTCATTCAAGGGATCCGACTCCATTTCTGTCTTCCTAATGAAGGCTACAGATAGTGTGTTAGGGTTTCTATTGGTGTGATAAAACACCGTGACCAAAAACAACTTGGAAGAAAAGGATTTATTTGCTGATATTTCCAAATCCCAGTCCTTCATGGAAGAAACAGGGCAGGGGCTGAAGCAACAGGCTTGGAGCAGAGCTTCTTCTTTAAAGCTTGCTCTTCATGACTTACTCAGGCTGATTCCTTGTAGCACCCGGGACCACCAGTCCAGCGGTGGTACTGCCCACAATGAGATGGCCCCTCCCACGCCAATCAAGAAATCAAGAAATCGCCCCACATACATGCCTATGGGCCAATCTTATGGAGGCCGTTTCTCATTTTTTTCTTTTTAAGAATATCCTGTGTCAAGTTGACATAAAAACTAGCTAGTGACTGCCTCATGCCCACTGAAGGGTATCATTTCAGGACTACCCTATTTAACATTTAAAATAATTCTAAGGAATTTCAGGAAGAATGGCTTGTTGTTGTAGGTATTCATTCTTGGTTATTTATTTATTTATTTATAAATGAAGGGTTACTGACTTTTGCCTAGGGTTCACCTGAATTAGATTCTTTCTAATCTTTACAATTTGATGCTTATTGTTTAAGACTACATGTTAACAGAATATAATTTTATTTTTCTTTAGCTTTGATCCCATTACAGAAATGGTACTTTGGTTTGCTTTTAGATATTGATTCTTTTGCAAAGCTATGAGACCAAAAAGAGATTTCCTTACTGCATTATAAGGTCCTGTGATTAACTAGCAGACCTCTTTTCTTTACAAGAATGAAAGGGATTCTCAAGTCTCAAATAAGTCATTACTAAAATGTGGACTAGTTGTGACCTAAAATTTGACAGCTTATCTATTGGCACATTTAATTATCTAAAGATAAAAGATCCTGGTAGAAGTCGTTAACTCATTAAAATTATACATACTGTATTGATTTATTCTCCAGAATATTCAATGTATTATTTTAAATACAAAATATAATGAAAAAAATAATACCGAAGAGAGAAGTTTATGTGAGAAATTTTGAAGCATGTTTGAAACCTCAGTAAATGATTTATGATTTATGAAATTATTTTGGTAAAGCAACAACACAAATTTAATTGCAAACATGCCAATAAATTCCCCACTGTGTACAAATATCCGCATTGTGAAATGAGAATGTGTAACCTGGCTTCAGTTGATTAACAGACTTATTTTGGGAAAGGAAGGGAAAAACTATCGAAAGATATGCTGTTCCGATAAAGGGTGGGATGGGGGAGCCACAGTGTCACAGATGGCTGTCAGAATGAAGTGACGCATGGCTCTGTTGAGGGCATCAACCATCAGTGTGAAATCCACACAGAAAGGGACAGAGCAGAAGGCAACATTTCAAAGGCATGTGGCAGCAAGCGGCATTGTGAGGGTTAATTTACTGCCAGGAGCTTCTGGGACCTTTCATTCTCCACACGCGTACAATAGACAGATCCCCGAAGTGTCCATCATAATCACAGATGCTGGGGGATTAATGCGAAGATCTTCATGAATATTAAAAAAAAAATCTAACCTGCTAATGATGCGGCAGTGCGGGCAACCATGTTCAATCTTGAAATCTGAGAGCAAGGCACATAGGCCTAGGAAGACACTGTCTTTTAAAAACTGATTAAAACCTACTCAATTTGTAACAGAAAGAGGCTTATGCATATTAGGACCTGAATTGGCTGCCAAACTTTACAAATTGCACAGACTAATTACCATAATTAAGCCTTGGATTGAAGAAGAAAATTCCATTTATCTCCGGCTGACTCTGTGGAACTTCAATAAAGAAAGTATTGACATCAGATGGGCTTTTCCCTCAAATGATATTTCAAAGCCCACTAAAAATAAACAAATAAATAAAGAGGGGCCATCCCCTAAAGAAGCAGGAACCATAACCATTGAGTTCTTTAGTGGAGTTGAAAGAAAGAATACTTCAAAGAAAGAAATGCTGCATTAGATAATTTTAGAATGAACTTTCCCGTGAAATGTAGAATTGTTGAGATAAATCTGGACTATCAATACTTAGGTAACAAATTTGGAAGAAATAGAGGATTTTAATTTATTGAATTGCTTTGGTAAATTACTCTAGAAGGCCAACACTATTTAGAATTTTGCTGACTTAATTTCTGTAAAGATAACAATAGAATAACTTGCTTAAATAAATAAGATAGTGAATAATTTTAATTTCCTGCTTTTACTAAAATCATTAGCGATCAAAGAACACTCTGTTAGAGCATGTGATATTTTGTTTATTTTTGGACTTTCTTAAAAATGTTCATTAAATCCATATAATCGGATATGATCGTTATTTGCTTGTGTTACAATGTTTAAAATGTAAACCCATGAATTTTAAAAGAAAAAAAATTCAGTCATGATAACTGACACTTCTAGGGGGTACTAAAGTCGCAACAATTAAGAATATTTCTGAAATTCATTTCTAATATTGAGTATGATAGGAAAATGGATTCAAAGCAGTTACAGTCTGGCAGGGGAAAATAGTATGAACAGATTGATTTTCAGACAGTGTGGAGCATTTGGTTTTAGGGCAACATGGATTAGCTTCGAATTTTGTGAATCACTTGGACTTCTGGTTCCCAACAGCTTCATGTAGCACTGCAAGATCAAGCCTATGCTGATTTTAGTGGTTGGGAGGAAACACTTTTGGGCTACTTTATATTGTAACGTTTATTTAAAACAATCTCGAAAGCCGAAAGCAAATGCATTACTTGCCTTCTTTGTCTTATGCAAAGTGGGCTCCACATTCAATTGCATTGCCCCCAGTACAGCAGTCCGCTCTTTGGGCTTCCTTAAGACACAAACAGTAAAACAGTACCATGGTCCTTCCCCTCCCTCAGGGACCAGCCCGGAGGATGGATTTCAAGTTCCTTACTCAGCTTACAGGACCATTTGATCAGATAATTGTGTTAGTCCTTGTTTTTTTTTTCCCCCCCAATTCTCATTCATTCTTTTATATACTATTTAGATCTTTTAGAATGCCAATGACTCAGAAACTGCTACAGCCACCTGAGATAATTATTTACCAGCACCTGCAAACTACAGGAAAACACATTGCGTAGCACAGTGGAAGAGAAATGACTTGGAAGCATTTTTTAATACCTGCTCATCCATCACCGGTCTACACACGGGCATGCACACAATGATGCTCAGCTTTGCCACTGTGGAGAGGCCATGCAGTGTAGTGGCTGGAAGCACGAGTTTCAGAGCCTCACTCAAATTCTAGCCCGTTAGGCACAACCACAAGCCGTTATCACATCCACAAGCCCTTTCATAAGGGTTGTTAAGCAGGTTAAGTAAGTAAATACACTTCCAGAACCCAAAGCCTGGCTCATAGCAATAATTCGTTATGTTATAGTTAATGTGATAAGTGTAACAAGAAAGGACCTGGAGTTGTATCATGGTTTGGCACCAGGTGACCAGGGCCTAACCATGTCTGGCATTCTCTGAAAAATTAGCCCTGTAATTTATTTTAAATGAGATGCAATGGAAGAGGGAAGAGGAGGGCACGATGAAGGTTAGCAATTTTAATTCACAATGCACTCTCCTGGGAGCATCCTGAGGAAGACAACTATCTTCTGGTCTGGAAAAAATTCTCTCTCTCTCTCTCTCTCTCTCTCTCTCTCTCTCTCCCTCTCCCTCCCTCTC
>LOEQ01007991.1:34796-54574 GCA_001685075.1 Bramus lutescens
TACCATATTCATCTTTTTGGGTCTGGGTTACCTCACTCAGGATAGTGTCTTCTACTTCCATCTATCTTTCCTTGATTTTTGACTCTTAATTTTTACTTGCCTGTGATGATGCCCTTTTAATTGGACTTTTACACTTCATAGAAGATGAGCACATCCCCCCCCCCTTTGGCTAATGCTCTCAAGTCTTTTGTGCTTTAAGAGCAAGGATCCCATATGCTCAGTTTTTCACTGTATCATTCCTTTGAAGTAATTCATATCAAAACCCAGGTAGTTCACTGAGGGCTATAATCTGAATGCTTGTGCTACAGCAGACTCATAGTTGGAAAGCCAATACACAAAGTGAAGGTACCAAGAGGTAAAGGCGTTTGACAGATGACTAGGTAATGTGGCCAGCACTTCCTCAGAAGGAATTAATAAACTTTTGCATCTTCCACTGTGTGGGAGCATTCTTCTGGAAATCAGGACATGGAATCTCCCTTGACACTGACTAGACAGCTGTGTTGATCTTTAGTAGCAACCTTTAGAATAGTAAGAAATAATTTTATGTTGTAAGCAAGCTCTCCTGCCTATAGCATTTTGATATAGTAGTCAAGACAGGCTAAGATTACTAAACTTTTAATATGAAAGTAAACATTAAAATACCTATGAACTCACATTAGCAAACTTATAAAAATGACTGCAGAAAAAGGCTTTAAGTCCACATAAAAAGTGCAGAAAATGATAATCGATTGGTAAGACTCATTGAACTCCATTAAATACATCGCATAATTAAGAAGGGAGACAAACTCACATGTCAGTTCAACATGCTCATTTTCCTTGATATCTCTCTACATAATAATGACAATGAATGAACAAAATAGGACCGCAGTAGGGAAATGATGACACTGGAAATTATGCACATGTAGCATTTTTATCTGATTTGATCTTACTTGCCCCAAAAGTTAAGATGGCTTAGACATTTCCGTGTGTTCCTGTGTACATGCTGGTATTTTTGAGTAGTTAGAAAGCTCATTTAGCACAGGCACTTTAAATCTTCAGCTTAGAAGATATATTGTCATGTTACATGTATATTATATATATATATATAGTATTTCCAATATAAAATAAAACGTAAACTGTCAGAGGTGGATGTCTGATGTAGTAAGTCTGATGTTGATTCAGGGGGAAGACAAAAGTAATATAATGTATTTACAATCTTGATTCTGGATTTGGGGTTCAATTTGAGAACTTTAAATGACCAGGAGCACAAATTCATACAATATAGGATCTGTGATTTGGACAGACATATTAGAAAATGAAGGGAGTTCATGTTCGGAAATTGCTAAAGCAATTTAGCGCCACCCTTGGAATTCAATGATAAGGAAACAAATCTGAACTAAGTTTTCTTCTATAGATCTCAAATAAACTGTGCTGTAGAACCTTATGCATTTATTATTTGTTTTAGTTAGGATTTTTTTCCCATAGAAAAAACATTTTGAATGATGTCTCCATTCCTGAAAGATTTCTGATGTATCCTGAAATAGCACTTAAAACTATTTAACTAAAAAAAAAACTATTTAACTAAAACTTAGCCCCACCTACACACTCTAAAAGAGTGCATTTGAAATTCCATATGGGTTTCTAGAAATGCCTCTCTCTAGGAACAGAAACAAGAAGACCGTATTATGATATTGTCCAGTAGAACTTTATAGTGTTGACAGATATATTCTCTACATCCCAACATGCACTTAGGATATCAGTAGTCCTAAGGAATACTGAATTACTCGTTTTCAGGAGACTGACTTAACAACAAATACACGTGGGTAGGAGCTACTTTATGGCACAGTTTATGTCTAGTTTCTGCTTAGGAGGTTTTGTTGAAACACAGAAAGCTTATCCTGGAGAGTAGAGAGTTATCCTGTTAGACCATCATGAAGAACAAGGAACAATGTAGCAAGGCTCTCAAGGTCTTGTAAATAAACTAGAGCTGTTATACGACTTTCTATGGATGCCTTGCTTTCTCTTTCTCCCACACTTACGGATAAGTTTTACCTCCTTTAAAGTTCAAATTGAATGCATCCTTTTAATGTTAGTCTTGAATCAGTTATTGTATTCTTCATAAACATAGAGATTAAGATTTATATAGTGTCTCCTGTATCCAGTGTTATTAAAAGGATGCTGTTCCACAACATTTATATTATGCAGATTTAATTATTAATCATACAATTTGTAATATAACCATTAATTAGCAATTACTTAAAGGATCAAATAAATAAATAAATGAAGAACTCTCTAGCTGACTTAGCTTTCCCTTGAGGGAAACTTTGTCCTAATTTTGCCCTAATTTTCCTTTGATCTCCCCAGGATACTATATTACACCATTTTATATTAAGCAAACCTTTGTAAAGGGTGATCAAGCATACATTTGCTGGAAAGTGGTTTTTAAAGTGTAGCACACATAACCAAATATTGGTTCAGTCTTTTTTTCAAGTGTGAGGAATTCTCTGAGCATACTACGTTATTTTTATATTTTTATAGTTGAAGATTTATTTCTGTTTTTCTAAGGAAGTTACTTGCTTTGTGGTAACTTTCCCTCTTCATTTTGCCATTGTGAATTGTGATAAAACTGAGTATGATTTATTGAGTTTGCTCTTATGTAGGGCACAGCATCAGATTATAATGAATGAAAATTATATGAGAAGTTAGGAAGAAATAAGTAACTGAGTATTCTACCATCAAATTCACTATGACATCAAAGACTACATTTAAAAAAATGTAGTTCTTAAGGGAGATGAATGATTTACTTTTACAGAACAATTTACAAGCTTTGAATACTTTATTATTTAGATTGTATTTCACATTTGAGAATAGATAACTATGTGTAGGTAATTAACTTCATGTTGCCCACACCAATGGTTAAGGAATAAAATATAAATATAAATTATTAATATACTTCTTATATTGTATGAGTGAATTCTGAGCATAAGGATATATTTATGTCTATATACTAATTTCCCATTGAAATTAATGCACAAAGAAGGAAGTACTATAGCCCTGCTTCACACAGAGCCATAACTTGAGACAAATTTGATTAATAGGGGCAGTTGTGAAAAGTATTGTACTTCAATTGAAGTAGTTAATTCATTTAAAGAAAAATGTCTACTATATTCAACAATAAAATGAGTATATTGTTTAAGCCATATCAGTCTTTAGTTTTGAGTTCTCATGATACAGTCCTTTTTGAAATATAGAATAGTTTATAATTGAATAAAGTTTAAAGAGTTGACAACTGTTATCATGGCTTCAATAACATGAATTTTTATGGAAGAAAATATTTTTATGAAATTGGATTTGGTTTTAGTATCAAAGGAAGGAAAATGTGTGATTTCTCTCCCTCTTCCACCACTTGTAAGAAATTAATTTTGAGAGTTCTGTTCAATTTATTTTGAGTAGTTTTTCCCCCTCCTTCAGCTTCTCCCAGGTTTCCCCTGCCTCCCTACTTACCCACATCTGTGTCCTTTCTTTTTCTGCAAAAGCAAACAAAGAAACAAAGGAAAAAGGCAAAGAAAAACAAAATGGCTTCCCCCATTCTTGTATTTTTAAATAGGTGCTATACTCTTGCTGCAGTTGACTTCAGTCTTAATAAATTATCCATCCATCAGTTGAACATAGAAACATGCTCCTTACATTTGCACAAGATCAATTTTTGTTAGCAGTAACCTTTATTCTGCCATGGCTATGAATCACATTCTCTTTCTTATCAATGTGTTTTTAGAAAATGTACCATTCATTATTCAACAAGGAATACTTCTTTCTTTACTGGATGATTACAGTGTATGGATGGACTGTCTTTTAGGAATAAAAGGCTAACTGTTGTATATTATTTTTTTCTAATATGATCTTCTAAATGAAGCAATTGAGGTTAAATCAACACAAAGGCATGCTATGCGAGTCAGGAATTGTAATAAGGAATGGAAGAAAGTAATGATGAAATTAATTTGATTGATGTGAGATTTATCAGGAAGGCTGCTCTCAAGAACTGATGTATGAAGTGAGATGTACAGGATCAGTAAGAGGCGTTCATAGGAAGTGGGGAGGTCCCCACTCCAGGGAAGTCAAGGGTGAGATACATGTGGGTGATGTCAGAGCACAACAGAGAGAATAATACCTCTGAAGGAAAGAGCTTAGTAGAGACTCTCAGGGTCAAGGGCTCATATGTAATTGAAGACAAGGTAAGGTAAGTTCAGGGAATTAGCTGAAATATTCAAGGTTATCTGGGCACAGAGAAATAATTTTATTTTTGACTTAATAGCAATAGGCTACTAACCCAGAAGCGCTAGACAAAGTTGTCTTCAATTTTTTAAAAATGTGGATATTGTCTAGTTTGTGTTGGAAGGCTTATATGTAGGCAGAAGTTCACTGAGAGTTGAGACTATCACCTTATTACAGAAGATAGATGATGAGTTCTTCAAGTTAGGTGGTGGCTGTAGAGTTTGGGAAAATGTATACATTCAAAAATTCGCTATGGTGCATGGGGGAGGGACAAAGAAGGAAACTCTAAGCTAATGGCTACATTCTTGGCTTGAAGATACTGGTGTTGGTGGAAGAGTTGCCAAGTTGTGGACATTGTTTCAAGCTCAACTTGTAGAGCCGTAATTTGAGAGCCCCCAGTTGTGATATGTCGATGCTATCCATAAGTGGATCCCTACATGAGACAGTTGAGTATAAAACATGAAGCACCAGTCATAAATGGGATACCCATCTCTCCCTTCACAAGGCACAGGATCCATCATAGAAAAGAGGAGAAAAGATTGTAAAGTCCAGAGATTGGGGATAGCAGAGGGAAACAATGTCTTTTGGGTAAAACAGGATCACTGGATTGTCATGAACCCACAGCAGCTATAGCTGCCTGCACAAGACCGGCATAAAATCAAGCCAGTCAACAACATTCTAGCGTAGATGGGGAGCCAGTTCATGAGCCCCAAACAGTAGAGCTATGGGAAGTCAACGCCTTCTGCGTGGAGGAAAAACTACTTTTTTTAAGGGTGTGGCTCCTGGTAAACCTCACTGCAGTAGACGGGAGTACATAAGCAGCATAAACTGGAGTCATCGGTTACAAAATAAAAAATAGCCCATGAGATTGGAGAAGGAAGAAAGGAGGCATGGGTGTAGAGTGGGAATTAAATACGATCAAATGCATGGGGAATTCCATGGAAGAGGTGGTGGAAAGATTGTAGAATTAGATGGAAGACGTGGAGAACACGGCCCACAGGACCTATGGACTCACAGAGACTGAAGTGGAAAGCGTGGCACCTTCAGGCGCCAACACTGAGCCCTTTTGTCTATGTGTTGTGGCTCTTAGCTTGCTTGGGTGTTTTTATGGTACTCCTAATTGTGGGAACGGATGTGTCTTTATTTTTCCTGCTCTTGGAACTTTTCCCTTTCTCTTAGATTTCCTTTTGCAGCCTCATTGTAAGGTTTTTTTTTTTTTGCCTTGTTTTATTGTATTTTGTTTTGTCATGTTTGGTTGTTGTCTCTTTGAGCCTGCTCTTTTCTGAAGGGAAATGGAGGGGGAATTGGTGTGGGAGGGGCTAGGAGGAGAGGAGAGAAGGGAAACTATGGTTGGGATGCATTGCATGAAAGAAGACCAATGTTTCAATTAAAAAATAAGAAAAATTCTCGAAATATTAATAAAATATTTGAACATGAGAGTTTGGGTTGGATACAATAAATGGGTTACATTTTCAAATTTAACAATTGATATTAATAGTAAATAAAGAATACAATTCTTATACTCACCACTGAATCTATGTATATATGCATATATGTACATGTATGTTTATACCTGTTGTAATGGCTATCCTTGTTATTAACATGACTACACCTGGAGTCAACTAAAATCTCAAGCAGGTAGGCATATCTGCAAGGGATATTTAGTTAATTGCATCATTTGTGATTGGAAGACCTTTCCCTTTAAGTCCATATCAATTGAAGTCAGAAGACTCACCTTTAATCATGACCAAAGATTTTACTGGAAGCCTATAGAAAGGACAAGGAAGAAAGAAGCTCTTGCTCTTTGCCCGCTTCCCTTCACTCTTGGTGCTTCGTCCATTCCTTCACTGGCATTAGAGCCTACTTCTTTGGGATTCTGGCATGTACCGAAGACAAGCTGAGACGTCCACTCTTGTGGATTGAACGACAACTGGATTTCTAGACTTACCATCAGGAGACAGTAATTATTGGAATAGTAAGCTGCTTTAATATATCTTATTTATATTCTATCAGTTCTGTTACGCTAGAGAACCCTGACTAATATGCCTGTATTCATGTCACTTAATGGTTAAAATCACCTTTATAAAAGTTGCAATCATCTTTATTCTAAATTTCTAAAAAAAATGAGGAATAAAACTAAACAAAATAGGTTGCATAGAACCATGATTATCACCAAGGCATTTGCTTCTCATACCTACAGGACTAATTGCCATTCAAGAAACATCTAGTTACACCAACTTGAGATGGTTTATTATATTTTGACTTTTTGATTCATCCTCCTATAACCTTATTGGTTTTTGCTTTCAGTACCATAGCCTACACACAGATTCTATGAGATTTAAATGTATTGCTTGCACTTACGACTTATTATTAATTTATGACATGCTTAGTAAGATGTAGCCTCATTGAAGTTTGGGAAACATCTATTTTCCCTGATTTTATATCAAGTTTATTGTTTGTCAATTTTTTGTTAATTGATAAAACTCATTTTCCGATACACCTGATGGTATGCATTATGATATTTTAATATATGTCGATATCAGAGATTTAAGTTAAGTCTTTATTTTCTATGAGGGAGGTATTAGAAAGTAATTACTAAATGGTAAGAACCAGAAGTTGTTCCGTACCCTTTTGTAGTTTAATAAGTTTAATATCAATCTTCATGCACACATGTGAGAATAATGTATGTTGATAGCAATCAATTACACAGAGAGAATAAAAGCTAAAACTAAGCCCTGGGGAAATCCAAAATATGATTTTCTAAACAGGAGAAGTTGACATCCATGGTGAAATGGTGGAGATCAAGGGAGAAAGCCAAGGCAGTCTAGAACCAAAGAAACCACAGAACAAAAGTTTCAGTCCACCACTTTTAAGGACCCTGATTAACTTTATTGCAGGCCTCAGACTGCTCACAAACAAATACTAATTTAAAATTAGTATCAGGCGCATCATGAACATTAGAGATCAATTTCTGTTCCGATTCCTAACTTTTTCTGGTTATCATTGGGGAAGTCCTTTAATCTGGCTATATTTAGAATACTTTTGAGGTAAAGTCTCATGTGTTCTTTCTTTTCTTCGCTTATCAGTGTTTTTTGGAACTGGCAAAGGTTCCTTCCCTTTATCTGCAGTAGAACAAAGAACTTACAATGTATAGCACACTGCCAGTGTAGAAATACTTTACGTATACATGTCATAAACAATGCTTTTAAATATGTGATGAGATTTGCATAAAAATTAAGTCATAATAAGATAATTCATGTTACTTCATTGGATGTTATTTTTATACCAATATATACTCTATACTATTTATATAAAAATATTTATACACAAGAGAACTCTGAATGTCCTCAAGAATCTGACATTTTTCTTTCATAAGTTAATATGGCAAATACTTTCTATACTAATGTTTGATATTGACATGCATATGGACATGTACATACTACGTCTGCTGGACAGTGTACACTGATCTGTCATTACAACTGGCAGTCATATTTAATCCTATCCATCTGTCTTCACGACTCCTCATCTATTCTTTTATAATGCAGTAGCATGATTAAAAGAGATGACCACCATATTCTAAGTATATGGGGGATTGACTTTCACTTGAATCAATGAAGAAAACACCTCCATATTAGATTTGACCCTATCAGATTTGTCTTATGTGGATAACTGTCTACTGTACCAATGGGAAGGATTTAATATCAGTTATGAATAAAAATTCTGATGTAGCAGGCAGTGCAATGCCTACTTTTAGCTGAACACAAAGGAAAGCAAATTACGAAGAGCTTGGCTTATGGAACAGGGATATTTTGTCAATTTTGCCTTCAGTATACATTTCAGTGTTGCAATTATGTACATACACCTTTTCTGTACCAGGTCATTTGACATGTCTATTGATCAGTACTAGCAACATCAAAATAGAAATGAAAACATCTCCCTTTTAAGTCTAATGAGAAAAAGGAAGAAGATAATTCTCACAAGACCGTAAGTCCGGTGCTACTGGGTATATAGTAAGGAGTCATTGTTTTTTAGCTCATATTATTATGATTTTATTTCTGTTATTGTTTGCGCTGACCCAAAATTGCCGCAAGAGTTTTTAAAAGTAAGTAATCAGAACTATATTTGATATTTATTAACCACAGACATTCCTTAAATTTTGATGGGGTATGTCTCCCAAACAATATGTCATATTAGAAAAGTAAAAATATAGACTATGTCAAATAAATAAATGCGTTTGATGAACCTTACCTAGTAAACTCTACAGCTTTGCCTTCAAACCACTTAAAAACACACAACTGATTTTTATAGTGAATTAAATTTTATAATGATTATTTATAATGAGATATCTCATGTACCTTATTTCACTATAATGAAAATGAAGAGCAGAATTATCTTTTGAGTATATTTGCACACTATCATCAGGTAAAAAATGTTGTGCATTGAACAATCATATGTAGTGGACAGTCTGAATCTTATAAATCAAATTTCAGTAGGAGCTGATGTCAAAAGCAGAGAACCACTGCTTGGTATCTTGGCACGTATTTGTTTCTTTTTTGCAGAATTTCACTTTACTCTTATTTGAAGTCAAACAAAATGTATTTGATGATTTTTCTGTTATAACTAAGAAGTAAAAAATGAGGACATGTAAAATAAATCCCTGAGGAGGTCATGGAGAGTTTTCTCAGTTAGCTAGCAGGGTACTTTACAATGATCACCACAGCTACGCATTAGTTAATCATATGGATTGTCAAGAAAAATTGAAGCAGGAAATCTTCAAGAATGGCCCAGGTACATGGGGCTGGGCATTGTAGAAGGACTGGGAATTTGATACATATAATGACCAAGATCAACATGATTAGGCACTAGTTAGCACACTAGCCCTGAGATCAGCTGCTTGCAACACCACTTACAATGACTCATTAATCTCTCCAGGTTCAATTTTCATGTTTTAGGGAGTGGAAGACAAATAAATATCAGGACTCAGCTCTGAATTGAAGGACTGAACTTGTTATGTATTTTTATGTAAAAATACACCAATGAGAAGGAGACAATCGCCTTATAGGTTTTACTATTTTGCTTGATATTTGTAGAAAATTGTGACATGTAGAAGTTAAAATAGTTAATATATCTTAGAGCCTTAACTTTGCTCTTATATTTCTAGATAGAACAGATAAAGATGTAAGTGACCGTAAGAGGAGAAAAATGAAATAAATAATGTCATTAGAAAATCTTGGTTTTCTTTGCTTGCTCAGCCTTGGTGCAGGAGGGGGAAGAGCTTGGTCCTGCCTCAACTGATAAGCCAGACTTTGTTGACTCCCAAAGGGAGGCCTTACCCTTTATGAGGAGTGGATGGGGGATGGGAAAGGGGAGAGGTAGGAGGATGGGGAAGGAGAGAGATAGAAAACTGGGGTTGATATGTAAAATAAAATACTTAAATAAAAAAGAAAATTCATACTACGTGATACAAAAACAAATGTCATTAGGTTGACATGTTGAGAGTAGGTGGCAATGAGCAAAGTTTTTGTTCTAGAAGACACACAAGAAAAAAAATAAAGTTGTAGACAAGAAACATAACAATAGAATGAAAACGCCATCAACTAAGATATAACCATACTACTAAGCACCATATTCTCTAATACATAAAACAAAGGAGAAAACACATTTAAAGGAAAGCTTGGTTTAAACTGGTTGCAACAATTGTTGATAAAAATCTTTCCCCTTAGGAAATCAATGCTTTATACTTTAAAATGGGCTATTGGACTACTTTTGTTGGCATGTGCATCTTGATATAAATTAGCTCATGTTTTAGGTTCAAGAAAGGTGAGATTTTTCTTGGCAACAAAACTAGCACATTCTGGGTCCTGTAGACAGCGTGTTGCTCTGAACATTTGTGCAGCTATCAGCATAGCCACAGAAGACATACACCCAATAGACCTGTTTATTATCACGGAAGTCATTCGAGAGGCCTGCACTGTGTCATCTTGCTCTTGCTATAGATGGTCTATGATAGCTAACAAACTTTCAATGAGAGAAGCCAAAGGAAATCATTTTGTCTGGAAATGAAACTTGAAAGTGAACATGGGTAATATTAAAATTTTAAAGGTGTTTTGATTAGAAGAGTATTTGTTAATACAAAATACTCTACTTTAACATCATACTGATAGCATATTATCATAAGTCATATATTACTATAACATTAATATTTATGTTAATGTGGTAATATGCTACAATAACATTAATAATAAAGAAATATAATATTAAAGGAAGTGACTGTTACATTATGGAAAAGCTTTACCATTTTATGCAAATACTAAAATCAGAGGGCAAAATCTATTAATAATATTACTTTTAGAGGAGAGAATATTAGACACTAGAAGTGAATATATTTATTAATAAAATGCATTTCCAACTTTAAAATATTAATAAGAATACAATTGCACTGTTCAGAGGACATATAATGTACTATTTTGATATAATTATCAGCGTATAATATGGAAACAATATAATTATGAAATGAGGCTTCTTTCAAGTGCCTCTAAATAGCTGTGTAGTCATATAAATGTACATATATATATAAGCAATTATTTTAAAGTCCTTTATTTGCATTATGTGCTTAACTGAGCTATCCTAGATACTATATAGCACAGTGTTATCAGTGCTGTAGCTACCAGCACAGCCTCCTAAGTGTTCAGTCTATTCTGTGCCCCTCTAGGGAGGTGAGTCATCAAGATTACAATCACCTTGATAAAAGGAGGGGTTCATAGTTATTGTAAAGAGTCTGTCCACTGGCTTTTATATTATTAGTCATATGTACACACTGCCCATGACAGATCAGGAAAACTCTATTAAGCTGCATGGAAATCCAAAGTGAATGTGAGGTCAACCAAGAAATTAAAAGTAGAAGCAGATAACAGAAGCCAAAATGTTACTCTTGGTCCCTAGAGTGTGCCTTCAGCCAAGTTGTCTCACTGTCCAGAGGCAAATACTTCACACATTTTCAGACTTCTAGTGTCAAACCACTGGTGGTTTCCTCTAGCATTAAACCCAGTAAGTGGGAATATGTAGTAATAGCTCAAAAACACATTTTTCAGTGTCAGATTTTGTATTTTGAGTTCCTTAAGTCTCTATTATTTTTGATGTTTAAAAAGCTTGTTCTATATTCGGAAACTATAAAGTTTCATTGAAAATTTGTATAATGAGCATGTCAGTTGAGTTCAGCAAGTAACAGGATTGGCTGCTGTGCTAATTGCAGAAGACTTCCTCCTGCTTTCCAAATGCCTGCCCTGTACAGTTCTCATTTCAATCTTCGATTTCTTTTGTTGCACTTGGGGAAAAAAAAAAACTGTCTACCTTATATAGGTGTTGCAAGGATTAATAATTTGCAAAGAACACTGAAAACTTTGAATAAAATATATTCTGACAGATAGAAGTATTACCATGAATGACCACAAGTATCATTTCCAGATGCTGCAGATCCCAGGACAGGAGAGGAGGCCTGGAAATCTCATCCAGCTCACCCACATGGAGGGTTATTGCCTGGCCAAGGAGTTACATTTTTTGATATTTAAATATTGGTGGGTTTATATCAAAACCATCTTTCTGAGGGAGATTTTGTCTAGACACAAAACACACCTAAACTGGCTAAACAAAACACCATCACTCTGAATCTTGAAGACTATTTCCAAAAAGAGTTGATCTCTATGAAGAATCACATGAGGGGTTTTTCCTATTAAACAGATAACTCAAAATAATGAATGGCCAGCATCAGTTGGCTGTCTTTTTAAGTAGTCAAATGGGTTACAAATGCCTTGAAACTAGAGAAGCCCAACTGGAAGGATATTGAAACTTGGATTCATGCTCTCAATGTCAATGTTGGCAGGATTTTTGCTTGGAAATTTCTGTTTTAGTGGCTAACAACCATTGCCTTCAAGGGATTTAGTTTAAGAAACAGTGCAGTGCAATTACATTGTTAAATGACTTGAATATCTGTAAAGATAAAGTATATCTGTACTATATATATATATATATATGTATCAGTAAAGACCAGTTAAACTGTGATTCCCTTGTGTTTACACAAATGTATATGTATCTATTCATAATCATCTTTATATTACAAGGGGAAGGGTAGTTCAGTTATAGCTTTTTAGTGTTATTTCAAAGTTTTCATGGTTGCTAATAAGTGCCAATATTACTCAGCCTATTCAATCACTTCTTTCTACTCTTATTATGCAGCTCCATCAATAACTTTCCACCCAGCCCCCAGGATGGCAAGCATCCCAATGTGTGTGACTAGTGACCTTTAATTTCACTAAATGTTAAATGTTACAGCATTGGGTTCATGTATCTTAAGGATCAAATAAATAGCTCTGTTTTCTCTTATTTTTCAAAGAACATTATATTTTAAATATCTTTTTATTACTATATCTAGCCTGTGCCGCTACCTTATTTGCACTATATAGTATGCATACCATAGCTTCCAATTCTTTTTGTTAAAGTTAATTTATTTTAATTGTGTATATATTGGTGTTTTGCCTGTATGTACATCTGTGTAAGGGTGCTGGACTCCCTGGAACAGTAGTTATAGACAATTGTGAACTGTGATGTTGGTGCTGGGAATTTAACTCAAGTCCTCTGGAAGAGCAGCCAGTGCTCTCAACCATTGAGCTATCTCTCCCCACTATGTCTTCCACTATTTGGCATTGCCCAGTCTTCTAAAATTTGCTCCTCTTCTTGGTGTAAAGTGATATGTTATTGTTGTTTTAATTAGCGTGTCTCTTAATTCTAGTGGACGGGGACACATGCTGTGTCTGGTAGTCTTTTGGATTTCCTACATTTTGAATTGTGTTTTATAATTCTGCCTTTGTTATTCTTGTGTTTCTTTTCCACCACACTCTTCTCCCCGGACTTTGTAATTTGAGAAGTGGTTCTTATATTCTTTTTTAATCCCTTTTGGGTTTTACAGTTTCAGGTATGTTTGGTGGGAAAAATTTCCGGGATATCTTCTGGGAATTTCTTATCTATTACTTTCCCCACACTATCCTTCCTTCACGAGCACCTCTAGATGACAGTCTTTTCTTTAAAAAGCTGAACATAAGTATCTCTGGAAACAAAGAGGAAACTGGTACAAGGAACTCTTCTCTAGGATGTTCATAGAAGATGAAGTGATTGTTTAAGAGGTTGGAGGAAGGGGCTGGAGAGATGGCTCAGCAGTTGGTAGCATTGCCTGCTCTTCCAAAGGTCCTGAGTTCAATTCCCAGCAATCACATGGTGGCTCACAACCATCTGTAATGGGGTATGGTGCCCTCTTCTGGCCTGCAGGCATACATGGCAGACGCAATATTGTATATGTATACTATATATATAAAGAGGTTGGAGGAAACATCAGTGTGGCACAATAAAGAGAACTGGGGTTATGTCTTTCCTAACGCTAGGAAATAATTATTCTTGTAATATGGTAAAAGTTAATACTAGATTATAGTGTTACTTATAAGCTACAATATAATGAAAGTATGAAATACTTTAAAAGCAAGCATATTTATCTTTTGGTGTCCATTATAATCAGAGATAATGAAATAATTTCATTACAAATTAAATAATTTACACTAAATATTTCAGTGTAAATTCATTACAAACTAAGTTGAATAGTACATATGCATCATCAGAGTGACAGTGAGTGATGCTACTTGAAATGTTACATTTATAGAACTTATTAAGATTGGAAATATTTTATAAGACAGAATTCTAACCTGAAGAGAATATTTTATACTACTGTCTCTCTTTTTTCTATTCAGGAAGCATTTAGAGGATAACATTCCATAGAATGAAAAATTCTGAAAAGAATTCTGAATAACATTTTCAACATTATTCTGTGTCAAGATAGTAAGAGACTGGGTGTAACTAGAAGTTATGGGTTGCCACGCTGCAGGCAGAGTCAGTAGGCAGAAGGACAGCTCTCCACCTCTCCCTAAAAAAGAGCATGAATTTCCTAAGCTACTCACTGGAGACTTTGACTTAAATCCACCGACTTAAGGAGTGATTCAGTTAGTTTTCTCAGACTTCATGATTATAGATGGCCCAGATCCTAGAAAGGTATACAATTCCCTCACTTATCACTTCTGAACAGTCTCATCATGCCCTCCCTTCTCAGGCTCTAATGGTCTGTGAAACACTCATGCACATAGCTCAGATAAAATGCCTTCAACTGATATGCTACTTGTACACTCCCTAAAAGCTTCACACACTTACAATTTATGTATTATTATCTGTGTTAACAATACACTCAGTTTCTCAAACTCTCTGTCCTACTTTTTCCTCTAAATTCAGCGTAGAAAATTCTTTTCAACTTTAGCATTTAGCATGTAGTAACCGTGGCCAGAATATCTCTAGAAGCAGCATCAATGTACACGTATGACTCACCGATATTTTGAAATTAAAGAACAATTGTCTTTATTAAAATTTAACAATATATTTATTTTTCTTGTGTTTGTGTGTGCATGCGCATGCAGTCACCCCTGAATATATATATATTACACCACATGCATGCATGAGCCTGCAGAAGACAGAAGATAGTATCAGATCCCATGGAACTAGAGTTCCAGGCAATTGTGAGTGACTATATCAGTAATGGGCACGAAACATTAGTCTTCTGCAAGAGCAGTAAGGTCTCTTAACCATTGAATTATTTCTTTAGCCTTTTTATTGGATTTTAAGGTAGGTCCAACTCTTCACTCTTTAAAAGCTCTTAACCCATGCAACAACCATGCCTAAATTCACAAGGACCAGCAAGGCATTACTCTGCAGTACTTCTCTTTTGGATAAAGGTGTATGTCTGCATTGGCTTTTCCTTTGTCAGCTGACATAATGCTTTCAGTTAAGTAGTTTTACACTATAATCAAATGATGTGTCTAGTTAGTAACACACTATACCCTCATTCTATAGCTCTCCAGACAAAAGTTGTCCTTCTAAAACTGCCAGAGGAATGAACAATGTGTGAGCTGATATCAGGCCATCCTTATAATTTCCCAGCAACCGAAGTTCCCACAGTAAATCAAAACATCAGAGAATTTAAATTTTTTATGTATCTATTTTTCCTAAAATAAAGCTTAAGTACAATGCAAAAACTTAAAAATTACATCTTGATATATGAGGCCATATGGTTTTTGACACCCTTAAGCAGCAGCAGCAGAATTAGTTGTCTGCCTTCATAAGCACATTTACCATATTAAGATATAAGGGATAGAAAAATATGAGTTATCTCTGTTTTAATTGTATCTTGAAGTAGATTCATGTAATCTACCAGTGCCCCTGTTGGGGATACAGCTCTAAACTTGTCTGAAGAGTGACTAGTCTTACTTTTCTGGGGCATGTATTTGGCAGGGGTTTTGCTTGCCCAAGAATGAAGCTTTGTATCACACCCAGGAGAAATCTTAGCTATCCCAGGAGCACAGATAGATAGAGCATTGAACAAAAACCCTGAGAAGGTCCCTAAGAGCCCAGTTTAGTTAGTTCTGTGGGTTTTCTTGTGGTACCCTTGACTGCACTGGGTCCTATAACCCTTCCTCCCCCTCATACCTATAAAATTTGAACATTCACACACACACACTCTCTCTCTCTCTCTCTCTCTCTCTCTCTCTCTCTCAGAGAGAGAAGACTAAGATACTGGCTGTGCTTCCAGAGAAGGAGAGATACAATGATGGGAGAGAAGAAGCTGACTTCCCCTGAACAAGACAAGAAAAGAAAATACTCCAGAAAATATAAAGAAAAAAGTTGGATTATTGTGACAGTACAACCAAATATCATACTGGTTTCATGGGTAACTTTTCTGTTATATGAATAATAAGTTTTAGTTTGGATTATTTTGATTACGGCTTTTTGTCAGGCACTTGAAACTCACAGGGGTGTCAATAAAACGGTATTAAACAGAAGATGTTGAAACTTTTTTTTCTATTAGGAAGTAGTTAAAACCATATCCACTCTCTGGGGAGACTATGACAATGATGATAAATGGCCATGGTCTCCAAGACAAAGAGCAGTCCTTCCAGCAGATAAATTAGTTCTGAGAAAATAATTTAATTTTAACTATGTTATTTTAGAGATAATTCTATTAGCTGAATATCAAGGAACACTTGATTCATAAAGTATGTTACAAGCTAGAGTCACAAGAAATCATGCAGTTATATTTCTCAAAGTGACACTCTTATATAAATGCAATTTACAGAAACATTTAAAAATTTGAAATGGATTTATGTGAAGTACATTACATGGTGATATTTGGTGAGACTGAACAAGAGTTGCTTTTACCTTTAGATTATTGCACTGAATTTAAATCTTACTTAAGCAAATGAACCACTGAAAATGAGTTCCATTTGTTATAAGTATAGAGTCCTGAACTACAGAGTGGGAAACAGGAGGGAATCCTATATAAATAATTGGTTTCATTAGAAGAAATAAGCTGTCTTTTTTGCATATCTGAAAAATGAAAAAGTCGGACTTTTCCAAGATCATTAAGAAAAAAGAAAATCTTCTCTAATTTTATTAAAAGGTAGGGCAACTTCCTCTTTGTTGCCCTCTTTGGAAGGAAAACCATCATGATAAGTCAGAAAATGAATTCTTCCAGCTTGTTTTGGCCCCAGATGGGAGAGTTTTGTGGTCGCAGAGAGGCAGAGACTAAATTCCTCAACCTCAGACCCTGATCTTAGACTTTCAGTTTATGATAGGTTGGCAGGAATATAATGAACTGCCTAAGTCTATTTCTTCTATAAAAGGGGGGCAGGCTGTTGATAATTAGAAATGAAAATCAGTTAGAGGATAACTGAATGCTTAATTTGCAGGTTGAGTATGGAAATCCAATAGCCCTCCTCTGATTGATTGATAACATATATTTATTTGACATGATTTAATTATTTTCTGTTACATGCAAATAGGCAACTCCTATGTGAGGCTTACAAAAAACAAAACTCTCACAAAACCTGTTTTATTAGAACATAGCTATCTAATCTTTAAATAATAGCTTTTAATTGTCAGAAACTACCTATAACATCTGTCAGCCATTTTAGTGTACATCTGTATACCATATATGTATATGTATACATCCACACATATGTATGTAATGTAAGTCATACAACCATTTAAGAAAAGATTGGCTGTCTTTCTCAGTCATTTTTATTTTTTGCCTTTCTTGATATTAGTGACATCCTATGATATACACCTCTCCTCTGTTTCCTTCTCTCACCCCTTCCTGAAACTGGTCTCACTATTTCACAATATAAACACACAATAGTCAACAAGCAGTAAGCATTACTATCAAGAGCTTATGTGGAATCAGACAAGAGGTGCATTTAATGTGTTTGGATAGGTTACAAGGTACAATAGCTTGTGGGGTATTGGAATGACACAAAATTAAAGAGAGTTTGTATGAAGGAATTCTGTGAGAGATAACTGCTCATTTAGATCTGAAGGAAACAGAAGGAAGGGTGGCTGTGATGAAGCACATAAAATGACTCAGTGAACCCTAATGGGCACTTAGCTAAGACAAGGGTACTGTGGCTAATGGTCATGGCCACGTTTCAACTGTTAAAACACCATTAAGCTAAGCGCCTATTGAGAGTACCTATCGTAAGATTTGTTTTTCCTTAAAATAATTGAAATAGTTTGTTCTGCTCACTTGATTCCTGGGTTGGTAATTGCTAAGTCCTTTTTTTCATGTGCCCCAATACCCTGGTTGAAGGACTGTCAGTGAGATAGCCCTCGTACATCAGTCAACCACATTGTCTTAATGATGGCCTATCTTCCTTGAGCACTCCATAAACATCTGGAGAAAGCAACATTGCAATTAGAGCTATGCTGCTGAGAGCCCACCCCTGGCACCAGAAGTACAATGACTAGTGCCTCATGAGGGCAAAGGTAATGATAGCAGCAGTAGTGGTGAGAATACAGATGAACAGGGCCAGGGACTGGAGGAGGCAGGAGCAACAGTGAGTAGAAGGGTGGAATGGATAGAAGACAGTGTAGCCCAAGTCACCTAAGAGTTCTGAGGTGCCTTCAGTCCTTAAAGGCCAAGGTTCCTGGCATCCTGTACTAAAGAGCTGTAATACTAGTCATTCATAAGGGCTAAGTAGCAAGATGTTGAAGACCAGCTCTGGAGCAGTAACATTAGAAAGCACTATCTACTGCTGATGGAAGGTTAGGATTTCACTAGCTGTCAAGTTCCAGGACATCTGGTATTTAAAGTTCTGAGTAGGAAGTGCCCCACAGAGTCCCTTGAGCCACAAGTCTATGGCATCCAAAGCATCCAAAGTCTGGAGCAATAAGGCCCCTTGCTCCCAAGATAGAGGAAAGCACTCGAAGGCTTGGAATTTGGAAGGACTGTTCTACAGCTATTCAGGATTTCTGTTAGAATAGAGACAATGATCTAGCCAGACCACTGGTAAAACGGGAAGACGACTATTAAAGAATGCGGAAGTAAAAGTGAACATCTGCCAAATGATGCTTTCCAAGGTAATGTAGGTGTGGGTGTGTGCATGTCTGCTAAGGAATGTGTGGCTGTAGGAGTGACAGAGTGTAGGTCAGCTGAGGGAGGAGAGACATGAGAGGTAGGTTTAGACTGGGGAAAAAGACAGCTCTTGAGGTATCTTGCCATATTTTATAAGGAGGTTTAGCCATTCTGGGGGAGTCAAGGTAACTTATTGGAGGTTTTGAAGTATGGTTATCACAAAGACAGCAGTTTACTGTTTATTTATGCCAAGGTGAGCTGAGTTCCAAATTACTCTTTTTAGGTAATGTTATTTTAAGATACCTACACATCTGTTTTGGGGCTGAGGACATGGGGATGGGATGGTGAGTGCAACTGGGCAGGAGTTCCTTTGTTTCTCTGAGCCTGTACACAGCTGGCCGCCCTTTTGTCTGCAAGGACCCTGGCCAGTAAGTGGTCTCGATCCTGTAACAGAAGATCTGTTGGAAGGGTGAGTGTGTTCCTGACCAGCCGGCAGAAGCCCCAGAAAGGGAGCACAGACATACCCCAACCCCTAAACTTTCTGGTCATTCTGCAGGGGTTTCTCTCCCCGGGGTAATGCCTCTCTTCCTATCCCATCCCATCTTGCTCCCAGGCACCCCTTCCCTTCTGCAGGGTCATAAGATCCCCCAGCTCTGCCTGTTTTAGGGCTGAGGTTCTGGAGACAGGGTGGTGAGTGCAACAGGGCAGGAGTTCCTTTGTTTCGGTGAGCCTGTACACAGCAAGCCCACCCTTTTGTGTGCAAGGGCCCTGGCCAGCAAGTGGCCCTGATCCTGTACAAGAAGATCAATTGGAGAGCATTTGAAGAAAGAGACGGGCAGGCACCAAATGTAGGAATTCCTCCAACAATCTGAAAAACAACATGGTAACACACAAACCGAGGACAGGCTAGATATGGAAAATTTAGGTAAATGAACAGAGACTACAGAGACAAGCATAACCAACAGAATACAAGAGTTAGAAAAAAGAATCTCAGATGCTGAAGACACCATAGAGAAAATAAATGTACTGATCAAAG
>LOEQ01007992.1:2985-28045 GCA_001685075.1 Bramus lutescens
CACACACACACAGAGAGAGAGAGAGAGAGAGAGAGAGAGAGAGAGAGAGAACAAGAAGACAGACATTGAATCTGAAACAGAGAAATATATCCACATAAGGAAATAATTCCAGAACGGACTGTGAGCTCTCTTTCTGGAAGGCTTCCAGGCCCCAGAAGCATACCTCTATGTCGGGGAGGGGGCGGGGGGGCTGAAACCTGCTTGCTGAGACTGCCCTTCCCATCAGTGACCTCGCTAATAGGCTCAGGGACCACTAGTGCTTGTTGCTGTCACTGTTTCAACCTAGCTTTAGATTTCCTTTTAGACGGAAATCTGCCCTCATTCAAAGCAGTCACTATCAAAGCTTTTCCTTTGAACTCTTCTGAAGAATAATCTGAGAACATCTGAGGTTTCATGTCTCTCAAAATGCTGTGGAAAGGGCAGTTCTGACTAAAGTGGATCCTTGCCATTCATTAGGCACCGGGATGGGCCTCACCGATTCTGACGTTTGTTATACTAAAACTTTAACCATTGTTCTTAAAAGTTAAGAACCTCAGAAACTTTCAAATCTCTCTCTGAGCAGCTGTTTGAGAATTTTGTGTATTTTATGCCATTTTATTTTTCTCCAGTCTTGTGTGCTAAGATGTGCTGTTATTCCTCTGAATGGCTGCATTAGTATATTGCAGATAGTTCCTGAGGCAAGAGGAATTGGTTTTCTTTAAGACCGTTCTCTCTCTCACCTGTTTCTATGCAACCCAGAACAAGATAAGTTTTGTAAGGTCCGTTTTTTAGTTCTTAGTATCAAAGGGGGTGTCAAAGGTCTCACAGAACAAACACAGAATTTTGGTTGTTGGAGCTTGGTGTTCTGATAGCTGGACCTTGCCGATCAGTCTCAGGAATGAGTTAGGCATAAGGAAGTGGCCAAATAAGGGAATGGACCTTGGTGGCTAGCTTTAGGAATGCAGTCTGACAGTTTCACAAGGGAGAGGGAGGCAGGGAGGGCAAGACCGGCCAGCACCACGTTTGAAGTGCTTGGGCCTGTTAGAGAGCCCTTCAAGAACAAGCTGGTGTTAGATCACCAGGTTTTGAAGAACATTTTGAAATGCTGAAGTGGAATTGTCTTTAACCACTTAAACCATAGTAGGATCCTAGGATTTGGGGGGTGGATACAGCCTGTGGTAGAGATTGTGACTAGAGCTGTCTTGGTTAACTGGCCATGTCAAGGCCTTCTACATTACAGTAAGCATCCTGCTGAATTCACCAAATTATTCTGAGCCTGGTATGTTCTTGTTTTCCAGGTATTAATCCCTGGCATAATTCAGAAGAGACTGAAGATGCAACTTAGTCTGCTAAGGAGTATTCCCATGGTCCCAGGATGTGACAGATGAAGAAGCTGGATTGTTTGGCAACAAACCACTTCTTCCCTTTGCAGGGAAGCTTGAAGCTAGTGAAAGCATGGCTGGTATTACTTGAAAGTAGCATGCACTGTTCCCATGCAATCAGAGAGCCCTTTAAATGGAACAAGAGAAGGGAGTCCTGTCTTCGTTTGAACACAGAAAGACCTGAAGTTGAGACTGCTCCAAAAACAGTCCTTATGATTCTTTCTTTTTCTTTTCTTTTCTTTTCTTTTCTTTTCTTTTCCTTTCTTTTCTTTTCTCTTCTCTTCTTTTCTCTTCTCTTCTCTTCTCCTCTCNCCTTCCTTCCTTCCTTCCTTCCTTCCTTCCTTCCTTCCATTCTTTCTTCTTTTTGAGGCAGGACCTCTTTGCAGAGACCTGGCTGTGCTGGAACTCACAATGTAGACCAGGCTGTCCTCAAACTCAAAGAAATTGGCATGCCTCTGCCATCTGGTTGCTGATATTAAATGTATATACTGCCATGTCCAGCTTCCTGGGTTTTAATTTGTCAAAGAGATGCTGAAAATTAATTACTCAATTGGTTGGTCTCAAAACTGTTGCAACATAGATCACAGTAGTTATTAACTAAAAGGTAAAGAATTTTAAAATAGTAAAATGCATTTCAGACATTTGGAATAATTCTGAAACAACAAAAGTAAACACACACAAATATCTGAAAAAATGGTCAACACTTCTTATTGAATGGCACAGTAAAGAGAATAAATCTAAAGTTAGAAGTACTAGGCTGGGGATGTGGCTCCATGGTGGGGGCTTTCTTTGCTAGCATATATAGAGCCCTAGATTTACCCTCCCACTGAACTATTGTGTGTCCAAGCATGTGTGGTGAATGTACACACACGAACATTAGAAGGTTCACATTCTTCCTCTGTTGATAAAAAATAATTAGCCCATGAAAGTTCCTCTCAGATTCTGCATGCTAGTATGTTTGTAAGTACATCAGCTTTTCTAAATAGAATGCAGGAAAATTCTATGCTGGAGATGGGGTGGGATTCCTAAGTTCTGCCACACCAATGCTGTTAGACTGGGAAACAGTCATAGGCTCGATTTATCTCACCTGATGGCTTGGAAAAAGAACATGTTTTCCAGAATATAAACAAGTGTTCTCAGTTATTAACAGCTTGTTGCTAGCTCGGGGCTGTAACTTTTTTTTCTACCTGAGAAAATTTCACATAAGCAGCTGGGTCTGGCCTTTCTTCCTTTCTTCTGTCTTCTGCTTTCTCTTTTCTTTCTCTTCTAACTTTATACATTTTTAATTAAAATATTATTACATCACCCATTACCTTTTCCCTTCACTTTCCTCCCTCTAACCCCTCCCAATTCCCTCCCTCCAACTCTTTCCATGTCTCCTCTTCACTCTTAAATTAATAACATCCCTTTCTTTGGCTGTTATTGCTGCATCTGCATGCATGTTTATGTACACATGGATAAATGCACATGCTGAGACTGTTCCTTTGTGCTTGAATGTAGTTTCAGGGCTAACCATTTTGTATTGAATAACCATTTAGAGGACTCATCCCAGGGAGAGATCAATTCTCTCAGCAGTTCTTAGTGGCTTGTAGTTCTTTGTCTAGGGGTGATATCCAATGAGAACTACCATCCCCTTGCATGTTAGTATGTCTTTTTTTAATACTGCCACTGTTTAGGCCTCATTTATGCAGCCATTTATATGAAAGACAATTTTACAGAAGACATCTGGTATTCTGATTCCTACTTTATTTCAACCGCATCTTCCGCAATCTACCCTGAGCCATACATACAGGTCCTGTGATGCAGATGTGTCAGCTGGGACTGGGCATCCCATGATCCAGTGATCTTTGCATTGTTTCAAGTTGTGGTTCTCTGTGATATTTTCCATCTGCTGTTAAGAGGGGCTTCTGTGATGAGGGGTGAGAGTAACACCTATCTGTGGGTATAATGATATGATTGAGTTAGGAATTATGCTGGTCTTGTCTAGCAAAATGTCAGTAGTAGATTCTCTTTTGAGATTCATGACCTTATTGGCCCCAAGAAATTGTCTAGGTTACTAGTACCAGGCATTATTTCCCACCAAATAAGAGGGTGTTAAGTCCAATTAGCTCTGAGTTCCCCTTGACACGTGAGTGCCTTTTATTGCACTTGAAGAACATTCCTTTTCCTGCTCCCCTACCAGATCACATGTTTCCTGTTGTTACCTTTATACCCTTCCTTCTTTCTTCTGCATTTACCTCGTTGCCCTCCCTAAAGACCGCCTTCTTTGCTTTCCTGACCAGATTTCTTGTACCCTGCTATTCCCCTCTCTATTGCTCCCCAAATTCCCTGTCCTGGTAATGATCTAATTTTTCTTTCCTGGTTTCCATAGTTACTACGGACTATGTACTCACATCTGAAGATTTGGAGCTAGGAATCTCCAATGAGAGAAGAATTGCAATGCTTGTCTTTGTGGGTCTGGGTTACCTCACTCAATGTGATCTTTTCTAGTTCCATTCATTTACCTGCAAAGTTCATGGTTTGATTTCCATTCTTCTTCACAGCTTAAAAGCATTCCAGAGTGTGTATGTATGTATATATGTATATGTATGTACATATGTATGTATGCATGCATGTATGTATAAAATTTTCATTATCCATCAGTTGTAGGACATAGAGATTGTTTCCACTTCCTAGCTATTGTGAATAGAACAGCTATGAACATGGCTGAGCAAGTCTCCGTGAAGTAGGACATCGAGTGGTTTGGGTATATGGCAGTGTCTAAGTCATATGATAGATTTGCTTTTAGTTTTTTGAGAATTCTCCACACTGGTTTTGAGAGTGGTAACACCAGTTTGCAATCAATCCCACCAATAATGAATGAGGGTTCCCTTTTCCCTCCATCTTTTCCCCCAGCATTTGCTGTCAATTGCTTTGTTGATCTTTGCCATTCTGACTGGGGTGAGTTGAACTCCCAAAGTTATTTTTATTTGCATTTTCCTAACTGCTAAAGATGATGAAAACCTTTTGAGGTACTCCTTAGTCTTTTTTATTTTTTTTTCTAGTAAGAACTCTCTGTTTAAACCCCTAACCCCCCTTTTAATTGGATCATTTGGGTGGAGGGTTCTTTGTATATTCTGGATGTTAACCCTTGGTAGGTTGTATATCTAGAAAAGATTCTCTCTCATTTGGTAGATTTCTTCTTCTCTTGTAAACAGAGGCAGAGCTTTTCTGCCCCAACTGCATGGTCCCGAATAATCACACAAAAGCTTATATTAATTACAACATGCTTAGTCTATAGCTCATGCTTATTACTAACTAGCTCTTTCAACTTAAATTAACCCATTTTTGCTAATCTACATATTACCACATGATGCATGGCTTTACCTGTCCTTTAGCACATCTTGTTCCTCTGGCAACTGGCTTGTTGTATCTCTCCCTCAGTCCACCCTTCTTCTCCTCTGTGTTTTCAGTTTGCCTTTCCTGCCTAGGTTTATTCTGCCTTGCTATAAGCTAAACTCAGCTTTATTATCAACCAATGACATTAAAACATATTCACAGCATACAGAAGGATTATCCTACAGCATTCTCTCAACTGTTTTTCAGCTTCTCAGAAGCTTTTAGTTTTATGAAGTCCCTGTCGTTAATTTTGGTCCTAATTCCTGAAATATAGAGTCCTATTCAGAACATTCCTTCCTACACCAGTATCTTATAGGATACTACCTATATGTTCTTTTAGAAATTTTGGAATCTCAAATTGAAGTCTTTGAAATGCTTGGATCTAATTGTTGGGCAGGATGATAGATTTGGGTCTAATTTCATTTTCTCTGCACCATTTTTGAAGATGAGCCATAAGGTGATGCAAGACTATGGCAGCAAGGATGCTGACTTTGACCATGAGGACAGGAATGAATTCTAAGGAATGACAAAAAGAAGCAGAGGTGTATCTCTGCCAGACCTGTGGGGTGCTGCTTCTGCAGAATCAGCTCAGTAGAATTTAAGGAGAGAAGTGAACTTTTATCTTGCTACCAGTCACGGTGATTTGATACAAGTTGAACAGTTGAACTAATTTTTTAATACAGATACTTACTGTGTAAAATATATTACATTTATACTCCTTATCATTGTAACTATTTAATAGATGAAGACACTAATGGCCTTACTAATAAAACGAGAAAGTTGTGATGGCATATTTCCTAATGAAAAGAGAATGCTGAAAATTACACCTTGGTGACGCTGGTGATCATATGTAGATATACTTCAGAAATCCCCGAGATACAGAGATCTAAAAAGGTGAAAGTCTGGCTTACTTTGTGTGAGGTTTAGACTTGATCTCAGGCCTGTGGAGTTAGTGGAAAATTTTAGTCTCATTTCTTGCTTCTTTAGAAAGGGATATTATGCTCTCATTTATCCAGTAGGCTCTCTTGGAGAGTTACTTCTGTACACTGACAAACTGTTACAGCTCTGTGAGGAGGGAGTGTGCCAGGAGCTAATAGGCAAGAAAAGTGACAGAGGCGTAAGAAATGTGCTTTTGTTTTAGGGCAACTTTATCTCCTTCTTACTGTGTAGCTAACATGACTTAGATAAGAAAACACTGGGTTTCTCTTAGCCTGTTAATCTCTTCTGCACTTTCTTCTCATTGCTCCAGCAAAAGGAAATTATGACAGGCAGAATGTGGTGGGGCACAGAAACATGGGTGGAGATTGACTGATTTATGATAGAAGTGAATGACGCATAAAGGAAAAATCAAGCTGGAGAAGAGCTTATATGGTCCAGTGGTGTGTAGGTTAAAAATCCAAAGAAGAGGATGAAGTGTTTTTATTACAAGGAGTTGATGGTAAATTAAGAAGAGAAGCATCTTTCAGGAATATCTTTCGAAACCTAAGCTGGAGAAAAAACATACAATGACAAATTCATCATTCAGAACAGCCAGATGATTTATCAGACACTGTGGTGGTTTGAATGAAAATGATCCCCAAAGATTGTGGCATGATCAGGAGGTGTGGTCTTATTGGAGTGGGTATGGCATTGTTGGAGGAAGTAGCTGTGGGGGTGGGCTTTGAGGTTTCCTATGCTCAGGATACTGCCCCATTTGACAGTTGACTTCTTGTTGTCTGCAAGATGTAGGGATCTCAGCTACTATTCCAGGACCATATCTATCTGCATGCCATTATGTTCCCCAACATGATGATAATGGATTGAAATTCTGAAACTGCAAGTGAGTCACCCCAATTAAATGTTTTCCTTAAAAGAGTTGCTGTGGTCAAAGTGTCTTTTCACAGCAATAAGAGCCCTAACTAAGATAGAAACCAAGAAGAATGGCCTTGTCCACAGTTCAAGCAGAGCCAGACTGTCACCTGCTCCTGGAGAGATTGGGGAATTCTGGCCTCTATTCAGAAGAAAGGAAACTCAGAATTCCTGAATGATAACCACTATGCTTCCCACATTGAATTCGTACAGCCATCCCAACAACACTCTTATCAGAGAGTCAGTGATTTGTTTAAGCACATTCATAACAGATGTGAACTCTGGGCTGACTGATTCTAAGCTCTATATTATCTGTTTTATGATATGCTTGGATATTCTCAGAAATTGTGGTTTAGTATTTCATCCACAAGGCAAAAGCTAGAGAAACCCAAGTATTTTTCAAACATGATTATTGGCCAAATAACCACAGACGTCCCAGGGGCTTCTTGATGATTTCCACAGGATGCGAAGAGGCTCCCAAGGAATCTGATGAATGGTTCTGCCCCACTGCTCAATGAATAATGCCTGTCAGTTCACTTCATCCCAGGGGAACACCCGTGTCCTCCGCTGCCTATCAATGGCTATAGCTAGCTGTCTTGCAAATATTCTGCAAAATCTAAACGTTTTTGGAAGAAAGCAATACAGGGAAATTATAAGAAAAATGATGATGTCCCATTTTGTAGATGATCAGGTAAAAGAAAGTCAAGTAAATCCTTAGACTCTATTCCAATAGCATCCAAAGAGGTAATATTATATAGACGTTTTGTAGACTGTATGGAGAAACTCTTTCAAG
Source organism: Bramus lutescens (assembly GCA_001685075.1). Lineage (NCBI taxonomy): Eukaryota > Metazoa > Chordata > Mammalia > Rodentia > Cricetidae > Bramus > Bramus lutescens. Next base: position 10,366 of record LOEQ01007992.1, read on the forward strand.
AGTATGGAGAAAACAGAACTCTGATTTACTGATAGTAGAAATGTAACTTGGCACCCATAATTTAAACTTTCTTTGTTTATCCCGAAATTTTACCTTCTTTTGTAGAAGCAATTATGCAATTTTTAGAGATGTTGTTCAATGACACATAATCAAATACTTTTTTTCAGAAAAAAGCTTGAAATCAATTAAGTATTTATGCAAGAGTTAAATTATAGGATACTTCTCCCCATGGAGTATTATGAAGACAATTAAGTGATGCAGTTGAACTATATATATTCCAAGAATATACTAAGTACTAAAAATAAGTTCATGAGAATCCAAAGTGATAGAGATTCTGGATTACGTGTTAAAATGCACACAGAGAAAGGCCCAGAAGGGTACACTCCATTGAGTGGTCATTTCAGGGAGAGAAAGTGAGATAGTGAGGGAGAAAGACATGGTGATCCACTTTTTTTTTGCTTGTTTCTGCCTATTTTATATTTTATATTATATTGGGATTTGAATGTGTATCATTGTAATTTATTCATTTATTTTTACTTAAAATATAAATATATCATTTTCTCCTTTGCTTCCTCCAACTCTGCACACTTAAGGCTAGAGAGATGACTCAGCAGGTAAAGGTGTCTGACACTAATTCTGGTGACCTGAGCTTCGGTTCTGGAACCCGCATGGTGGAAGGCTGTAACCACTTCCTGTAAACTGTGCTCTCACCTCCACATGTGAACACACGTGGGTTCACCGTCAATAAAGAAATATGATGAAAAGTTTTTTTTTAAATAAACTCAATATAAAAGTTAAGAACAGTGAATGTTAGAAAGCAATGTTTGACCTAGAGGCAGAGAATGGCAGCTTGAGGTCATGAACGATTCTGCACCGAAGTGCACACATGCTGAAATCTGCTCGAACTGGGAGGAACAGAACTGCTCAGGGCAGGACTGCCAGTGCCTCTAGTACAAGATCCAGCTTCTTCTATATACCACCGGGAGGCAGCCAATTCTCCTAGCAGTATTAGTTTTAATTCTTCAGTGATTAGTTTGTCTGTGGATGCCAGACCGGCCTCTTATTGTGCCCCAGAGGTAAATTTCCGATACTTTCCTCATCCTATCTCTCTCTATTTTAATGTTTCTGGGTTCATAGCAGTGTAATGCCCTGTCAAAAATGTGCTAATATACATGCTACACTTTTGCAACAAGTTTCATAGATAAGTAAAGGCAATACCCTTGAGGTTACAATCCTGTCCACATGCTGTCAACACACAATGCATGTATGAAACGAATCTTAGGAGACGATACCAAGGCCAGCCCTTCAGTCAGGTTTTTCTTTGGGCTTCCAGCTCACAAATAATGACATGGAGACACCTTATTATGAAAGCTCAGCCTTAGGTTAGGTTTGTTCCTAACTAGTTCTTAGAATTGAAACTGACACGTATTTTCAAAGCTATGTTCTGTCTCAGGGCTTGTTACCACATCTCTTCATACTTACTGCCTTGTTTCCTCCACATTTGGCTGGCTACTCTGCCTCTCTTCTTCCCAGAGTCCTCTCTGTGCTTGGAAGGCCCACCTTTGCCTCTTGCCTAGCTGTTGGCCATCCAGCATGTATTATACCAATCATACAATACATTTTCACACACAGTCTGCAAATGTCTCACAACACAACTTTTTCTCAATTGTACATAAATTATTTCTTTATACCTATCTTTTAAGAAAAAAACAATAGTATTAAAAATATGGCAGACAGAAGATAGAAGAAAAGCTGCTGATAATGGAAAATCGATAAGAGGTAGAAGGACAGCACAACATCAAATAGTCACTACGTGCCTGGGATGCTTTATTCTTTTAAGCTCATGACTGGTGCCATGATACAAATCGTACCCCATAAAAACAAGCTTGACCCTTTACTGCGTCACTTTCTCCATGGGAAAAGTCATATCGTTTGGTTTTTCTGTGATGGGCAGCTTATTTTGCTTCAATTCTCCCGCTTTTTTGATCACTGGATTTGCTTTCCTATTTGCAGCCAAACGGATGTGTCACATTTATGATATCTGTTGCCGTACCTGATTTGGAGTCCTACATCTCCCATGGAGTAGGCAGAATAATTTCCCTACCCACCCCACACACCTGTGAATATATCAACTACAGAGAGGCATTAATATTGCAGATGGAAGTGACTTTGACCCAACTGACTTTACAGTGGGGGGAATTATGCTTGGTTATCCAAATTGCCCAAATGTAGCTATGAAGGCTTCTATCAGTGGAAGTGTGAGTATGTCACAGTAATACCTTGCCTTGGATATGTGGTCTTGAGGTCAGACTGTGGGACCTGTGGATCAAACAAATGCTGGCCACCTCTGGAAGGTGGAAAATTCCAGGAATGTCCAGCTTAGTATTCACAAAAGGAATGCAGTCTTGCCAGTGCCTCAGTTTTAAGTTACTGAGATCAGGATCAGAGTTTTAACGGGCAGAATTGTAAAACAATAAGATCATGTTTTTGGGTTCGTGAACCTAAGATGAGGGGATGTTGTCAGAGGCTGTGGATGCATATAGACAGCATATGGCAGTTGATAATTTAGGGGTCAACCCACCAGACTGATGGAGATAATCCTGTCTAGCAAGGCTTACAGGTCCACTGACTCTGAGAACTGGAAAAGTACATAGTGGAGAATTCCTTTTGCCCTCAGATCTTTCTCAGTAGTTCCTTCACTGCTGGTAGCATTTTGACAGGACTGTGAAGATGTCTAAGAGGCTGGTACCCGAAGGACCTTGATAGGATGTAAATATTCTAAGAGATAGAGGACCATAGGCTTTGCTGTGAGACTGCATCTGCTAATAGTATCAGAAGCTACACCCATAATATCTCACCAACATGACTGCCTAACACAAACTGAACAAGGAAAGCACCAATGGACATACCAAACTGAGCAGTGTGTGACCTCAAAGAGAACCCATGTGGCCTCAACCCTACACAGAGAATTATAGGTAACCAAGGAAAGCTGGGAAAGGGAGAGGTGGCCTTCCCCAAGGAAGACCACATCAATTGGTCTACTCTTCTGTTTCCCACAATCTCCTCCAGCCACCCCTTCACTCTGCCTTCTAGCAAAGAGCTCCTTTCAGCACTGTCTCAAGAGCTGAGGGCAACCTGTCAGTTAATATGGCATGCACTGGAGATAGAATGCATGCTTGCTGCCCCATAAAACTTAGTGCAAGCTTCTGACAATCTTCTCTGGCCAGTGGAAGTTAGACAGATTTTGTACTATATAGCAAAGTAGACCTATGTTACACTGAGTTTAGTGTAATAGATGTTTGTATAAATGACATTAGGGACTGTCTTAGTCAGGGTTTTATTGCTGTGAAGAGACATACCACGACCATAGCAACACTTATAAAGGAAAACATTTAATTGGTTCAGAGGTTTAGTCCATTATCATCATGGAGGGAAGCATGGTGGCATGCAGGCAAACATGGTGGTGGAGAGGTACTTGAGAGTTTAACATTCAGACCCAAAGGCAGCAGGAAGAGATTGAGACAATGGGACTACCTTGAGCATCTGAGACCTCAAAGCCCAAACCCAATACACACTTTCTCTAACCAAGCCACACCTCCTAACAGTGCCACTCCCTATGGGCCTATGGGGCCATTTTTATTCAAACCACAACAGGGCTTTATTCTCTTCTTTGTAAATGTCAAAGAAATCTTGAACAGATAAACTAGATGAGTAAAACCCCACTTTATGACGTACTTACCTGGACAGATTAGTCTTTCCCAAACTTCTGAATACGTAAAATTCACTTGAGGACCTTATTAGGGAAAATATATTTCCAGCCCTACTTCATGGAATTGCAATTGAGTAGACCCTATGCTGATTTTGAAATGTGCCCCAAGTGAGCACAACCCTGCTAGTCATGGCCAAACACAGAAGTAGCTTAGGTCAGAGAGAAGGCCACTCAAATGCTTGAGTGCTTAGATTAAAGGGCAGTCTCATCTTCCAGTGCTGTTCTTCGACTCTGCCCCCTTTACTTGCTGATATTCCTTGTCATTTCACTAAAAAAAACACCTTGCAAGTAACATGGGCTGGGATGAGAGAATATATACTTGCCCATATTTCTATATCACGATCTTATGGTGGGTGTGAGTAAGCCCACCCAGATTCTTGGGAAAAAAAAAAGAGAGTCTCTTGATGGAGAAGGCCTAAGTGTGAGAAGACATTTTCCAGCATTTAAAACACCACGGTACTGTAGGCAGGTGAGCAGACATATCTTTGTACTTGGCAATGTTCCTCCATTTTAAAGGTGAAAATAATCTGGTACCTTTGCTGTGAAGGCATTCAGAGTGTCTCTGTCTCTGTCTCTGTCTCTGTCTCTCTCTTCCTTCCTCTGTAATAGTAGGTTTAAATCTAGGCCTCACCCAAGTCCTGCAAGTTCTCTACCACACCCTTAGTGCGAAGGACAGATTCTCAGGCGTCTAATCTCCCTTTGATCTGAGAGGGAGGAAGGGGTTGAGTGAAAGATGAATGTCACGTGTAGGCTGTGCAGGCAGACTTCTCATTTCCAAGAGGGACACGTAACTGGATTCCAGTCCAGCTTCCCCTCAAATACCATGCATGCTAGCCCAAGGGCAATGGCTGTGTTTGTTTTAAGGAAATGACATCTTTTAAAAATCTACAAAAGGACTCCGTGGACACTGCCAGATGGCCCATCTAAGTAGTATGTCAGCATTAACCTGCTCCTTGACATCAGTGAGTAACACACACAAAGAGAAAACAGAATGGAATCTGCCGTTTTCAGACAGTGTGAAATCCCATTTTCCTGACTATAATTGGGCCACAAGAAGGACCCACCCATAATATTCTCTGCCAAGCTCATCTGTTCATTGGAAAAACAAATTCCTAAGCGAGTGATCCAGTGTCCCCTTGTGTCCTGTCTATCCTATTATTTGCCAGTTTCCATCTTATCAGCTAGACTCACTTAATGCTTGAGGCCAAGGGATTACAGCATCTCTTAATTAACTAGTTGCAGACAGTTGATTATTTTCCCCAAAGTATCTCATCAGTATACAAAAGATATTGACTTCGAGTTGTAACATACCTCTGAGCATTTTCAAAACATGACAAAGCTTCTGTTAGAAGAGGAACCTTTTCAAACATGGAGGACCCTTTCCACATTGATCCCTTTCTTCCTTTCTCTCTTTCCTAGGTTCAGGGAGTGCTCAGGGGACTGGGAAGTATTTGCCTTTTCCAACCCACCCACTCTACCAGTGAGCAAACAGTCCTTGAAAGGCCACACTTATCTTGCTGCTTGGTTTCCCAGCCTGAGCTTTCTGATGACAGTCAGATGTGCAGGGCTGCCTGCTAGTGACTCTATAGCCTGCGGAAGCTGCGGGAACCTTTCTGAGAAACCACTTGCACGCTTAACTTTTAAGCACCAGGCTCTTTGGTCTAGACACAGCCTTGCTTCACCCTGGCTGGCAGAAGTAGACCGTGGCTTCCTGTAGAAGGTCAAGCACATTCCCTTCACCAATCCAGTCTTAGCAGGTGGGGAGGAGGGTATTACACATGGGCTACCTAATCATGAAGACGCTTGTTTGAGGCGTTCCCCCAAGTAGACTGCTCACTGTGTTCTTGCCAGGTTGCCTAGCTTGAACTGGGAACGTCATGTGGGATCCAGTTTGATCCTCACGTGCTGTAAACTTGAGATTCTTCTTGATCTTTCAGTTAAGGAAGTTGAAGTGCCAGGAACTGGACTAGCTGTCTAAAGCAATGCAACTAATAGAATTCAAAACGAGACAAGAGGCAAAGCGCTCTAGTGGGAAGGAGCAAAGTGCAGCCCTTCAGACTGAGGACAAGCGATCATTTGGAAGTGTTTCCCTGCCTGGATCCTCTGCTGGCTCAGCAGATCTGCGCCGCAGCTGTGCTTACTGGGATGAAAAATGATTTTTCTTGATCTCACTTTATTCCTTAGCCCTTTATGGAAGCATATCTTGATCAAAACGGACATCTCACATATCATGCTATTTCCACCCTTCCTCCTCGTTGTCAACTTAGTAAATATTGTGAACTTTTTCCCTTCTGGAAGAACATACATAAATTGATGTGTTGCAAGAGAACGTCAATGGATCATCTGAAAGTCAGTGGCTCACAGGCTTGTCTGAACATTACAATTGCCTAGAAAAATGTGAAATCGTGCCTGGGTCACACACACAAACTTCTTAAGTAGTGTCTCAGAAGAAGAGAGCAAGCACCGAGGTCAGTATCAGTGCTTTTAAACGCCTTCCACAGTCTTTATCAGTACATCTATAACTGTAATAAGCCCCAAAGGTACCCAGGGAGCTTGTTAAAGCACCAATTCTGATGGAAGGCCTGAGTGGTGATGATAGCCAACATTCCTGCTCTCTTACTCCATCTGCAGTGTGGTGGAGGGGGAGGCTCCAGCCTAGCTGTTCTCAAGCTCTGGATCTGTGGCATTGGCATCATAAGAACATTTTTGTGCCCTGTGTACAGAACCCAGCAATCTCTTTAGGAGAAACTCAAGATGATTCTAACGGGTATCAAAGTCAGAACTATTGCTGAAGGATCTTCTAGAGTCCAGCTCAGTGGTAGGCTTTGAGGGGCAAGAGAGAAAGATGATGCAGTGATCCACAGAAAGGGTGTCCTGGCAGGATACTTGTGGACAGAAGGGATCAGACTACGAGAATCCAGGAAATAAATGGACAAGGATATGTATGGTAAACCTCTGAGTCACAGTGAAGCTTTCCAGGAATGATATGTCCGGGAAGTGTTATTCAGCATCTGGGATGATGAAACAGGCTGGTGCTACTGTGGACCAGATCCTGATAGTCATGGTTCATCTTCTAGTCCCTTCTTTTATTGGGAAACAAATATTTTCCCTGTCTCTGCACACAGCACAGCAGCTTGGAGGAAGATTTAGGATGAGGTTACTTGAGTTAGAATTCTGGCTTACTGACTATATAATAAAGCACTTTAGACTTTATTGACCTCAGATTCCTTATCATGGAAAATGAGACAAATGCATTGATTAGAACTACCCATAACTTTTTGCATAGGAAGGAGATATTGGGCATACCATGTTAAGAGTATTCCTAGGGCTCAGGATGTATTCCTCAAATAAAGCAGCCATTTCCTTGATTTGTGTCTTCACATCTCCAGCTGAATCCACCCCTCACTACCACAAGTCTGAAATCCAGTTCAACATTTGACACTTACTGTGGTAGTGAGTTACTGTCATGGATACTGGGCCCAGCTCTTCCACCTGTGGAACCTGTGGAAGCTGTGTATTTGCTGTTTGGCGTTGGCTGCCCCCTAGTGGTCCATAGCACATTGTTTACTTCCATCGGAAGCTCCACTCACCTTGCAGCTAAAGTCTGTGGGATATTGCACAATCTACAAGACATTCTGTAATCAGTCAGAGCAATGCGCCCTTCAGGTATGCTGTTCCTCTAGCTTCTCTTTAACCAGTCCAACCACTTTCTGACCTTTTGTATCTAAATGTACATTAAGTGTACATTTTATAGACCTGTTTTATTTAAATCTACCAAGTTTTAATTATTACACACATTATAGAAATGAGGAAAATATTGAACTATTCTTTTATTTCTTCCTTTCCTTTCTTTCATCTTTTCCTTCTTTCCCTTTTGTTTACTTTATTCTCCTTCTCTTTTTCCTTCTCCTTCTTCTTTTTTGTTTTGTTTTGAAAGACAAGGTTTCGCTGCATAGCCTTGTGAGTTCTGCAATCTGTTCTATAGACCACGTTGATCTTGACTACCGAGATCAGCCTGCCTCTGTCTCCCGAATGCCCAGATTAATGGTGTGCACCATCATGCCTGGCCTGCCATTTCTTTTTTGTAATGAAAATACTTAAAATTTATTTTTATTTTATGTATATGGTGTTTTATCTGCATGCATGCCTGTGCACCACTTGCATGCCTTGTATCCATGGAGACCAGAAGAGGGAGTTGAATCCCCTGAGATTAAAGTTACAGCTGGCTACAGATGGCCAAGTCGGTGATAGGAATTGGACCTAGTTCCTCTGAAAGAGCACTTAGTGCTGATCCTGGTCACTGAGCCTCTTCTCTAGGCTCCAACATGGTCATTTCTGTCTCTTCTGGAATCACTCAATTAACAAAGGAGCAACTTATCTATTAGCATTCATTTTTACACTTATTTATTTGTGTGTATGTGTGTGTGCACATGTGCGTGTGTGTGTGTGTGCACATGTATGTGTTCCCATCACAACCGGTGTGTGGAGGTCAGAGAACAAGCAGGAGTCAATTCTGTCCTCCTACCATGTGAGTCCTGGGAACTGAACTTAGGCTGTCGAATTAGGTGGCAAGCATGTTAACCTGCTGAGCCATCTCACCTTCTTTACTTAATAATTTAATTTTTTACTCATTTTTTTAAAAGAAAGTGCTTCTATACATGTAGTCAAGGTTTACCTTGAAATTACAATGTGACTCAGTTTGTCATCAAACGAGATCCTCCAGGCCATGGTAGAGAGTGCTGGGATTAGAGTTGGCTATCACCAGACCTTGCAAAGGAGTGAACACTCATGAAAGGTGAAGGAGCTGCTCATTGATTCAGGGGAAGAGACTGATGATTTAGAGCTAAGTAGTGAACTTCCCTTGAACTTCAAAATGTCTGTCCTTGTTCAGGCTTGGAGAAAATAGGAGCTCTTATCAGTCACTTAGAAACTCCTTTCATCTGTGTTCCTGGGACAGGCTGCTGGGTTCATCCACTCAGGAAGTGTCTTCTTTACTATCAGTAGTGCCCTAATGGATTCTTCGTGGAAAATAAGACAATCGTGTGACTCAGTAGTAACTGCCCATTCTTGCCCCAGATATTTTTAGGCAGCAGTGTGAGAAACTTCTCTTTGTGATTTGAATTTGTACAACAACATTTAATTGTCGATCTTTCAGAATGCCTGTAGGCTCTTCTTCTTCCATATAGAAGGGAGGTGGAGAGAAGGGAGAGGAAGGGAAGGAAACGGAGAAGGGTAAAGGGAGTGAGTGAAAGAGATCGAACAGAGAGCATCATGAAATGTCACATCATGAGGTCACCCTGGTCCCCAGCCCTAAATGTTGTGTGATATTTTGATTGTGTTCTGACAATAACGTTTGTTTTGAAGCAGCAGGTAGAACTAGATACTAGCTGACCAAAATTAACCATAGAGGTTTTGGAGGACTGAGGACAGATAGGAGACAGAAAGCAGTGAGGCGGGGCTGAGAGAGGGGCCTAGGTCTTTTGGATTGAGGAACAGAAGAGAGAAGAGGTGATTGGCGACTTCTCTGATTATTCAGGTTCTTACCCCAATGTCTGACTCTAATTTTTTATTGATTAAAGAATAATTAGATAAACACATCAGTTAAAGGCCTGAATGGACCAAAGTCTTGAGAGTAATATAGAAATCTCTCTGGTGGCCTTCAATTTCGTACATTAGCTTTGCTGTTCTTAAATTCACCATATACACATAAACTAGTTCTTTGTAATAAATATCAGTAAATAATGCTAGTTTTGTTTTCTTAAAAAATGTTAACACAGTTGCTTTCCAAAACCTTGAAACCAATAGAGAGAAGAGAGGGTGGGGACATTTGAAGCCAAAAGGAAAACATACCATACCGAATGTTAGTTAATGAAAGAAAAGGATATCTAAGACTCATTATACCTAGAAGAATTCAATTTTACTTTTCCATAGGAAATAATCATGTTTTAAGACAATGAAGATAGTTATTAGAATCTTGTCTGTTATATAAAAGAGGTTTGGAAATGGGAAAGATAGACCCCAATACCGGGAATTCCAAACCCCATAAAGCTTGCTGTAGATTCATCCTTATTGTCTCCACCACACAAACTCACTTATTTTCCCACGAAAGTATGTAAAAATTCACCATAAAGCTTCATGAAGATATGCTTTTTAAAAATCACAAACTCATTTACTTTCCCCCAAATAAATTAGTGTTGGATTAGTCACCTGTTCAGAGTGCTGGAGATGCAGGTTAGAAGACAATTAAAACACAACCCTCATAATATCGCGTGATGTTTTGATTGCATTCTGATAGTAAAGTTGGTTTTGAATCGGAGGGCAGAGCATCCTGGCTATGAGCTTCCACATCAGAAGATTTCAGACTCCGGTTCAGTGTCTGACTGAAGTAATCTCAGCAACTGCAGCTCCCCTAATGTAATACGTTCTTGAATACTTCCAGAATGTCAAACACTTTCTATTCTAAAATTCCTTAATACATCTAATTGTAAAGCTATGCATATATTTTATATAACAATGACCCCGCCAAATTTATAGATTAACTAAAAATAAAACTATAACTAATAGAATTGAAATTAATGACAGTTTAGGGAACAGATTTTGGTTGAACTTAAACCGTCAGTGGGGAGTGCGTAGTAAAACTGATATTGGATATAATTAGGTTTCCCTCATGACTATTGATCAGTTTAATATTTAAATTGTGGTTATTTCCATTGTAACTGTTTAGCTATTTTAATTATAAAGTCATTTAAAATTACTAAGGGTTGGTCAATTTGGACTGTATACTTCCCATACTTCTTTTAGTCTCATTCTAATTTAGTATCATTCTAGTATGCAATCTAATAAAACATTTCATATATTCCGGGATGGACTTGTGACACGTAGCACAGGAGCAGTTGTTGTAGAAAGGTGTTCAGCACAGTTGTAGGCCAGACCACCACCTCCCCATTGCTTTTCTTGCCTTGAACTGCTAGAAACGTCTTGACTTGATGTGAGGCAGCATCAGCCCCCACCTAATCGTGAACTCAAATACACACTGCTAGAACCTTATGTTCATCTAGATGACATGGCTGTTATAGTATCAGCAAAGGCGAAGCCCAAAGGGGCATTATTGCTGTGGCTAAAACCGACCATGTGGTTCTTTGGCCCTTGGAATTGGTTTGTAGGATGTATGTGCGAGAGTTTGAGTTTGGGGGCTATAAAATCCCTGGAACACTGTGACCAGATCTTAATGGGCCACTCTGATGAGAGTTTAGGAGACAATGCTGAGAGAAGAACTGGCTGGTTCTTAGAGCTTTAGAGGGAAGCAATGCTGTATCTTGAACTGGGCTCCAAGTTCATTTGAAAGGAGCTAGCCTGGACTGGGAATTCTTCTGAAGGGTTCCTTGCTTGAAAACAATTACCTGGAGAAGTGTTTCTTCAGGGTCAGCCTCAAAGAAATGCAGGGGCTGAAGAAGCAGCTGTGGGTCAAGTGGGTGGGGATCTATTCCAAGCTGGCAGTGGAGCTTAGCTGCATTGCCCATGTATTTCAGTTTTACAGGCTTGAATGGTGTAGAATTGTGAGGACTCTGTAGTCTTCTACTTGGGGCCAGACAAGATGTGGCACAATGGGAATCCCTGCAAGAAGACTATGTCTTGAAGCTGTGGAGGTGAAGCCAGCATTGCATTGGAGACCCCAGGATGTTGGTGATATTAAGACCTGGACCTCTACTGTGGAAAGCTTCAGCCATGGAGTGGGGGTGGCCCAAGAGAGAAATAGCCCTGATGATTCCATCATAAGCCCCAGTTCTTGACACCGACCCACAAGATCTGATGTTTTTCCCTATTGCGCTTTAGCATGGTTTTGGGTTGATCATCCCTTTCTATGCCTCTGTCTGCCCTCATTGGAATGTGAATGTTTATTCTGTGCCACTCTCTATTGTAAACTTGTGGTTTGTTTTCCATTTTATAAGATCTCACATTAAGAGAGTGCCTCGAGTCTAAGAAGAGACTTTGGACATTTAAATAGTGCTGACCCTGTTAAAGACTGTGGAACTTTAAGGTTGAACTAAATTCATTTGCACAATAAAATGGCCTTGAGCCCATGGTGACAAGCGGGTAGGAATTTTATGGCTTAAAGGACATAAATTGGTGCGTCAAGTTGACATGGGATAGATATGTGCTGGTTAACGTTGATTGTCAGTTTGATAGGATCTGGAAACACCGGACAGACAAGCCTCCCGGAATGAATTTTCTAGATCAGCTTAGTTGGATGGGAAGATCCGCTCTAAATCTTCACAGTGCTCCTCTATGGGCTGTGGTGCTGGCGGGGCTGAATAAAAAGAAAGCAAACTAAATGGAAGCATTCGTCTCCCTCTCTCCTGACTGTAGTTGTCCCGTGACTAACTTTCTCCTGTTCCTTCCATGGTACCTTTTCTGCTGTGAAGAACTGTGCTCCAGGACTGTGGACCAAAGTAAATGCTTCCTTCATTAAGTTGGTTCGGTCAGATGTTTAGTTGTAGAAATGAGACAAGTAGCGAATACAACTGAAGGTGTAAGTCATAAACAATCCCACACTGGTTCGGAATTATAATTAATAGAATAGTTATTTATTTAAAGGGGAAAACTTACAGATCACCGTCCCAGACAACAGCCCTCTGCACAATCAAGAAAGGAGCCTAGTCACACGAAGCGGAGCCAGAAGCCAGAGAGTGAGTGGAGGGTAGTTGCTGCTTTTTTTAAAGAGAGAGAGAGAGACCACGCCCCAGTGGCGACCATAGAGTCACCGATAACCGACTTCGAGCAGAAGGAGCTCCCGCAACATACAACCACTGCATTGCTGTTTGTTTCGGGGTTCACTTAATGCAGCAGAGCAAAAATACACGTGACCAAATTCACTCCATATAGTGTCTACCTCTGAAGCTCTGTAGGAAACAAATCATATTCCACTACCCCTCTGCAGCCAACGGCTGCAACACTGAGAGTGTCAGCTCTTCTGCTGGCCTTATTGAGTTGAACAGATTATCGGCATCTTTTATTTTGAACTTGAATCGTTATTGTCTTGTGACTTTGTGATGATTTTTTTACTCTATTTGACAAATTCAATAAAATCATGACTCAGGCAGTGTTGATATCTTTTGAATGACATTTTCAACAAACGTTCCTAGCAATGTGGATCGAACAGCATCATCCTTGGAGCTAATGAATTGCTCTTGGAGCCTGCGTCATTCTAAGTCCACTGCCTTAAGCCTCAAGGAACAATGAAATGTCTGTGTACTGAAGAAAACCAAAGGAACAAGTGAGAGTTATATGCTCCTTGGGCATTTTAGATTGGATTTGACTGTGATGAGATTGCATAGCCTCTTAAATAGCCAAAGGCCTTTTTTATAAACAACTTTCCTAGATGAATTTGACAATGCTTAGGTCGTTTCTAGAAAGTGTGATTTGGATCAGAGTTCTCCAAAACAAGATAATCACACTGACAAGACAGTCCCCTAGCTCTATGAAACTATACGAAAACTGAGGGAAATGTACCTGAAACTGGAGTTTTGCTCTGTGCCATTGGAGTGCCCTCCAGTGGTCTGGATGTCAGATGGTCAAGGTGCCTTGAGGGGCAGGTGGGCGGTGCACAGCAGGCACCACTTAGTTACTTCCCTTTAGCATCTTGTCACGTCTTGGCATTTATATGAGCATGGCTAGGTGAGCAAGGATCTTGACTTCTGTAATCAAACTATGTAATAACAGTACCGTTAACCAATATGGCAAGGTCTCATAGGAGCTGATCAAAAAATTCAAACTCAAAATGACAAAGAAAATTGTTTGAAAAATAGATTTTTATAAGGGTTAAGGGGACTATGACTACAGGAAGACAATGAGCACATGGAGAAACCAAGGGGCCATGACTATATGAAGACTACATGGAATGTGGAGAAACCAAGGGGAGATGAATGCAGGAAGACTACATGGGAACATGGAGAAGTCAAACCTGGGCCAGATGCTCTCCTGACCACCTCAGAAACAGCAGATGGACACTTGATTGACACGTGGCTTCTACAACGGTGATGCTTTATTACAGTAGTTCTAGCCAACTAATGGAGAAAACAATTCAGTCTTACTAGCAGTGTGCCTCAGTCAATACATGCTATGTCTTGGGGTATTTAGTCAGTGATAACATGTAATCACCAAGGTCATTTTAAGCCAAGATTTCAGAATATAAAAGCCAACTGAGTTCAAAAGCACAGTGTGCTTTATCATACTTTTGTCACTGGAAATATTACCAATACAAATTATTAAAGGCTTTTTTTGCTATTAAAATATTTTAAAGCCATGATGTTTTAAAGTTCAGTCTCCAATAATTTATCCTCATCTTGCTGTGAATGTAATAAGTCATCTATATTATAATATATGTTTGTAATATATAATGAGCAAACATATACACAGATGTAGTTGAATGCTAAGCATATCTTATTGGCGGGACATGTGAGTGCAAAGTTCTGAGGATAATGATAATGTGGCTTAGAGGTTTCTTTTCTAAATTTGAGTATTTCAAGTCCTTCAGATAGTTGGCATGAGAGGATATCTTATCTAACAGGATAAAAGATTTGTAAGTCATTTAACTCATTTTCCTATGAAGATATTTAAATGCTAGTGATATTGATGTGGGATTCCCCTCTGTGTGCTGTGATTACCATTGGTTAATAAAGGACTGCTTTGGGCCCCATAGCAGAGCAGAACCTAGCTAGGCAGAGATAACTACACTGAATGCGGGGAGAAGGAAGGCAGAGTCAAGAGAAGCCACAGAGCCTCTGCCAGAGACAGACATGCTGAAACTTTGCTGGTAAGCCACTGCCATGTGACAGTACACAGATTGATGAAGATGGGTTAAATTAATATGTAAGAGTTAGCCAATAAAAAGCTAGAGCTAATGGGCCAAGCAGTGATTTACTTAATAGAGTTTGTTTGTGATTATTTCAGAGCTGAGCAGCCAGGAACCAATGAACAGCCTCCATACAACATGATATCTTGATAGGTTTCAGATTTTAAAGATAGTTTCTAAGATGAATTAAATCATTTTCTTAATAGAAAGTAATTTTTTTGTTAGCCTTTTCTTTATCATTTGTTTTCTATTTAGCACTGTTGGTAAAATTCTCACAGTTTAGAGGAAAATCAACCAGAGCCTTAAGAAGCTAATATTAGAAGACTTCACCAATCCATGACTTGGAAGTTTTTGCTATTATGCACAGAAAAATTTAGGATGTTCCCCTGCTCTCTGTATAGATTGTAATTCAGTGAGGTCAAAACATCAATGAGCAGAATAAACAAAGTGAGAACTTCATGGTCATCTTATGAATATATTCTTTCACATATAGCTATGCACACGGCACACCTTCTCACATAAACATACACATATCCCAACATTTATACACCCTAGTAAAGACTTGACTGGACTTTCATAGAGACCTTGCTAATAATTTCTACAGCACTAAATATTTATTTCACTTAGTATTATATAAGTTTCAGCATGTCTGTCTCTGGAAGAGGCTGATACTACACTGTGCTATGCATGTACACATGTTATTCTTTGGGCCCTTTTGCAGATGGGAGACAGCAATAGCCTTTTATGTTCATGTCTTGCCCCACAGCTAATTTGAAACCTGTCATTCAAAACACATGATATAACCATTATTTTATATTCTTAAAATGTGAAAACTGGCACTGGAGAGATGGCTCAGTGGTTAAGAGCTGGTATTGTTCTTGAATAGAATCAAAGTTCAGCTACCAGTACCCACGTTGGGTGACTCACAACTTCCTATAACTTTGTATTCAAGAAAATCCAATATCTCTGGCTCTATAGGCACTTGCACCATGTTCACATACCAATATGCAGATATACACAAATACACATAGCTTAAAACAACCATAAAAGTAGGGGCAGGAGAGATGTTTCAGCAGTTGAGAGTACTTACTGCTCTTGCAGAGGATTCAGGTATGACTACTCACAATTATCTGAAACTCCAGTTTCAGGAAATCTAACTCCCCACTCTAGCCTCAATGGTACTAGACATAAATGCAGTGTGTATACATACATGCAGGCATATATCTATAGATATGCATAGCACAATGTCTTGCTTTGTGGTTTTCTGTGCATTTTCTGAACTGCCCTATCAAACAAACAAACAAGCAGCAAACCAGAGAGACTTTAACTGGATTGACCCTGGTGGCTTTTAACTATGCCTTACAAGCAAACACAAATATTTTAATTTATTCACTGGTCTTACATACAAATCATTATGTGTTCCATAAAGAGCCTAAGTCAGAGTAAAGCTCTGGTCCTATCCCCTCACCTCTCCCTGTGATGCAACCTGGATATTTCTATCAATGTCATCTATTGGAAATCATTTGTGATGATTGTCATTGACCAGTTCCCACCTCTGCCCCTTACTGTCTGGTTTCTAGTGTTCTGTAAATTGCCTGAGTATCAAAACAAATCCCCTTCTGAGGGAAAAGGCATGGATGGAGAGTAACCAGAAGTGGGACCGTCTGGAACACTTCATTACTAAGAGACTGAGGGGTTGGTAAGATGCCTAGAAAGGGACAGCCCTGTAGAGGAGATGGTGTTCAGCTTGATGAAATGACATTTATCTTCACTGTCACCTATTTCTCCATCAGTTTCAGAGATGACAGGCAAATTTCTTCAATGATGTGAACAGTTTGTAGTCCTCAGAACTAGATGCTTAATAGCCAATTAAAATGTCTCCACTATATCTTTCACTTCTTATTCTGTCTTTCCTTTCATGTATCTAAACCTCATGAAAATAAACATCGGAGACCAAGTATAGACTAAAGGGAGACTCTTACTATAAAGGTTTGGGGGATCATTTGACACAGCATACCATCCAACATATGTAGGCTAAATGCCTTCTAAATTGTAAGACTGGTAGAGGCTATTCTAGGTGCTTCAGGGAATTAGAAATTAAAGCAGTGTGTCTACAAAACTCAAGGTGTCTTCATATGTCTACAACAGAAAGATAAAACTTCTCCTTAAGAAGTATGTGGAGGCCTGGGAATGCAAATGAGCTTAATCACATTTATAGGAGAAATAACATAAACCATGAAGGAACTCTCTCTCTCTCTCTCTCTCTCTCTCTCTCTGAGAGAGAATGTGTGTGTGTGTTGTGTGTGTGTGTGCATGTGTGCATGTGTGTGCTCAGGGAATTATTAAGGACTTAAGAACAGATATTAAATAAAGATCAATTTAGGAAAACTGAAAAATCATAAACAAATCTACAGAGGATGGGGAACTATTTTTGGAGAGAGGCAGTAGTCACATTTAGCTGGATCATGAAGAAAGATGCTGAAAATAGAGAATAGTAAGAGTGCCATAAAAGCAACGATGCTTCAGTTCTCTGGGTGGGAATCTGGCTGGAGTTGTGGGTGAAGGGTGTGTCTGTGGTGAAGTGTCAGGAGGGCAGGGTTGGGTTAGGAATCAAGGTTCTTCAAAATGTTAGCGCTGTACCATGAACTAACTCAAGTGATGTCTGGATCGATATTTTAATGTAAAAGGCATTTGTATACAGAACACTCCTAACTAAACCAAATGGAACTAAGGTCTGCTGTTGGTAATTTTGACCTTGTCCCAAGCTATAAGATCCATTGTGTCCACTCTATTTTGTTTAAGATTTCAGAAAAATAAATAGAAAAAAACCCCATTGAGGTAGCATCTCAGGAAGGTTAGTATAGACTCCATGAGAAAGAAGGGTGTGAGGAGACCTTTTGCACTGTAAGGATTTAAAAGCTAAGTGCACTCTCCTCTGGGGGAGGAGAGAAAGAGAAAGAATCTGCCTGTGGATTCTGATAGATATGCCAGGCCAGCATCCGAGAAGTGTGTGTGTGTGCGTGTGTGCGTGTGTGTGTGTGTGTGTGTGTGTGTGTGTG
>LOEQ01007992.1:43116-65893 GCA_001685075.1 Bramus lutescens
AAGGAAGGAAGGAAGGAAGGAAGGAAGGAAGGAAGGAAGGAAGGAAGAGAAGCATGGCTTTTCTGTTTACATGTGGCCTGCTATAACTCTTCCATTCCACCCCAAGCAAAGAGCTGTCTTTTGATTTCTTTATTAATTCCAAACAGTGATCAGCATGCACTCTCACTGTACTGAATACACTTACTTTGGAACACTGTAATAAGGGTTTGCAAATCAACTGAAGTTTCAGCTTTGGTTTACTTCTCTGTGTACTTGGTGGAAGATCTCAATTTGCGCCCCTTCTTTAATGACGACAGTTGAATGTATCATAACTCTGTGGTTAAAACGTTTAAAAAGGCATTTTGTAGTTTGGCAAGATTTCCCCTAACCATAAACTTCTAAATAACAACATTAAATATTTCAGTTTAAATCTGGGACTCGAAGATGGGTCTCCCTCTCTTGCCCTGAAGTTTTGTGTGGAGAGAACAGAAGGGGCCGTTCAAGGCTGTCATTGTGCCAGTCTCCGCAGAGCCCCGGCCAGAAGAGACATCTGCCACTGGGCTGCCCACTGCCCACACCACAGGAGATGACTCGGATATTGCCACAAAGGCTAAAACCCATTGGAAAAGTGTTTATTTCATCCACCTCAGCCCTCTGCAGGGCTCACAGTCTATCCTTTATATATGATGATGTCTTCCTTTTTGCTGAGAGCTTTATGTTTTTAGTTGTATCTAATCCCTTGGCACTTGTCCAAGTTCATGACGAATCTTTAAATCTTAGGTTGAAATGATATCTTGCCGATTAGAATGAGCAAGTGAATAATTGGGTGTTTCATTAAGAATGAAACTTGTTTATTTTATTATATTTATTATATACACTAGTTTCAACTTTTTAAATTTCTCTTGTGAAATACATTCTTTCTCATCTTATTTATGCGATGCTTAATTTAAGTAGACAGTTCTGTTTTTATGCAGGGAAAAAGATAGCATGCCCTTCAACCAACTTTTAAGGTTGAACTTGGCTCATACTAATGTAGTTGTCTGACCCCTAGTGGTGATAGCAAGCATCTGCGTGATTCATTGTAGGAACACATCTTGAGTGTATTTTCTGAATGAATGTCAGACAATGAATTACTTAAAAAATTTAGGGCAAAATTATGAGTTCGTTTAATAAGCAATCATTAAAGGAACTTGGAGTATTGTTTTTCTGTGAAAAACATCTCTAAACCTGTGTTCTCGCTGGTTTTAATAAGTACTGCAGGTTTTCTCTTACACACTGTTTCAGAAAGCCATTCTGCTCTTTGTGAAAACATGACTTTGCGTCCCACAGACACTTATGGATTTTTATTGTTCCAGAGTGGCCCTGAGCTGGCGTTTCATCTGACACTCATGTATTTTTTATTGTTACAGAGTGGTCCTCTCTAGTCTGAGGTGGCATTGGAATTGGACTTAGAAAGGAATGAGATCTTTGTTGTTTGAGGTTCAGAGGTTCCCCAGAAGGGCTGGTCCTATAACGAAGTTGTAAAGTGAGTCATCAGAAAATCTGAGAGAGGAGTCTCTCAGAGGTGTCCAAACAGAGGGCCTGAAGCATAGCAGAGGGATTCTTGGGAGGTGGCAGATGAGGTTTTGTTGCAGGGACAGCAAGGACTCTCAGGAGGACAGGCTTGGTGAGGTAGGGATCACCTGTAAAAATTATAAACGTGATGTATTCACTGTAAAGCACACAACAGGAATACAGGAGGTGAAGGGAGCACTCCCCCAGCCTACACCCTACACTATAGAAATACTACTGTGTTACAAATAGATGCTATATTTGCACACACACACACACACACACACACAGAGGCAAGCATGCACATGCACACCCCACACATATGGTATTTTATTAAGTAAAGCTTGCCTGAAGATCAGAGGGCAAAGTCACACTGGACAGTCACACAGGCCAAGGAGTGGTGGCACAAACTTTTAATCCCAGGACTCAGGAGACAGAGGCAGACGGATCTCCGTGAGTTCAAGATTACCCGGTGCTACACGAGATCCATCCAAAATCAGACCAGGTGGTGGTGGCTCACACCTTTAATCCCCGTGTTTGGGAGTCACACACCTTTAATCCCAGCAGTAGGTAGATGGAGACAGAAGTGATATGGCTGGGCAGGGAGAGGGATGTAAAGGGGAAGAGACAAGAGCTCACTGGAGTGTGGAGTTTGAGCATTAGTGGAGACAGGGTCTCGCCTTTTTGGTCTGAAGATTTTATAGAGTTTTGCAAAAGGTCTCTCTAGTGGTTGGCTGCTTTGCTTTTCTGATCTTCAGGTTGAACCCCAATATCTGTCTCTGAGTTTTTATTATTTATTCAACACACACATACATACACACATGCCACAAATACACACAGAGATATACACACTACTACACTTTAAACAGCATGGGTTTATACTATACATGTTATTTCAAAACTTAACTCATTCACAATAATAAAATACATTACATATCATTGCAAGCCAGTATATTCTTACTGCCTTCCCATTATCTAATATTTTCATTTAATGATGGGGTCTAATTTATTATCTGCCCTCTATTAATTACACACAGTCTTATAAAAATTTCTTCTATGTAAACAATGTTACAATAAAAAATACTTGACATATTAATATTTGTTTATATTAGTGCCTCTGTTGGGTAAATGTTGTTTTAGTGGCTCTTTGTTCAAAGCTTATAATATAGTTAAGAAGCATGTGTTTTCTTTTCTTGCATATTCATGTGTTGTGTGTGCATGTGTGTATGCATGTTGCTGTGTGTGAGGGTGCATGTGGATGCTAATGTGTGGTATTTTCCTCAGATGCCTTCCATCTTACATGCTGAGGTGGGGTCCCACCCTGAACCCAGAGTTTCAGCTGGTTTGGCAACTCAGTTTGCTCCAGGGACTCCTGTGTCTAGTTGCCTTGGATTACAGATGAATCATTCCAGATAGTCTGCTTTTATTTGGGATATCGGGACCTGACTCAAATCTCTCTTATTACAACAAGGGCTTTACCTGAAAAGCCATCTCCTCAGCCCTAGAAATACATTTTTAAAGTTAGCCACAGTGTATCACATTTGTCTTCCCAATACATTGGAAACTGAGAAAGATGCTTTCATGATTTCCAGGGCAGCCTGGTTTACAGAGAGGAGTCAAAAATACATAAATAAAGATAATCTCTTTTGAAAAACATGGTGTCAAATGCACCCATAAAATCTGTCCTATTTCTCCTTTTCCAGGAAGACTCCTATGTCCCCCCCATAACTTCATCTATGCCTGATCTCTTTGGGTCTATGGATTATTGCTTGGTTATCATTTATTTAATGGGCAATATTTAGATATAAGTGAGTACATACTATATTTATGGTTTGGGGTCTAGATTACCTCACTTAGGATAATTTTTTTCTAAATCCATCCATTTGCCTGCCAATTTCATGGTATCATTTTATTTTAAAGCTGAATTGGATGAGGGAAACAAGAATGGGAGAATAAGGTGGGAAAAGGGAGTGGAAATGTGATTGAGGGAGGGAGTGAGGGGAAAATCAGAACTGAGGAGCATTTTGAGGGCAGTAAGAAACCTAGTACATTGAAAACTTCCTATAATATACAAAGGTGATTCTAATGAAATCTCCAATTAATGAGGAACCTACACTGTCTATCTCTTTTCATCAAAAGAAGTTTCCAGTGTTAGCACTAGGTTTCATGTAGTTGAGTTGTTGATCAAAAAGTTCCTATGGAAATCCCCAAACAACCCAGGTTGTTGCCAAGACAATGGGCTGTTCTCCACAAACTGACAGCAAGGCCTTATTACAGAACACGAAACCCCACATACAACTCATGGAACATGGAGAAGTTTTGCTGGTGCCTACATAGAACCTTCACCTCCATATTCTAGTGTCTATGACATGGAAAGGTACTCTGAAGGATATAAAAAGACAAAAGTAAACATAAAACCAACCGCAAAACCTTTGATCTATTTTGACAGAGGTTTCTGTCCTGCCTGGTCCCACAGCTGTTCCATCACAAAGAAACACACAGAGGTCTACATTAATCATAAACTGGTTGGCTTATTAACTGAGGTTTCTTATTGACTCTTACATCCTACATTAACCCATAATTCTTGTATGTGTTGGCCACATGGCTTGGTACCTTTTATCAGCAAGGCATTCTCATCTTGCTTCCTCTGTGTTTGGGTTATGACTGTAGACTGAGTTTTTTCTCATCCCAGAATTCTCCTGTTCTTGTCACCCTCCCTCTACTTCCTGCCTGGCTACTGCCCAATCAGCATTTATTAAAGCAATAGAAAAGATAAATCTTTACAGGGTACAAGATCATTGACCCGCAGCAGATCTATTAAAGTCCACTGAGCTTGCTAGTGGTGCAGAATAGACTTTTCAAACCTAAGCATCATCTCTTAATCTACAGTCTTCTACAATTTGGAGTAGGAAATGATGCTGAGACAGCCTTGTACTCAACTCCCTTGGGGGGGGATTCCTTGCTTTCTTTTGTGTCTCTCTCCTTTTATTTTGTCTTTAGTTTCAGGTACCCACTGGTACCTGTGTCTCTAGATGCCCGTGCAAGACACAAGACACTGGAGTTATTGACAGTGGTGAAAACAGAATCTGCCTCAAGTATGGTACCCTTACCTAGTGTGATGAATTCTGGAAGAAACATGACATTCTTTCTAATCTGCGCTGTCCTTATTCCATGCCTTTCCATGCCTTTCATATTCTGTATTCTTAAATGTGGTGCCTCATTCATCCTTTCAACTTCAACCATGTATACACACACACACACACACACACACATCCCACAATGTACCTTTTTCATTATTATTCTCTCAAATCCCAGGCTTACTTTCCAAAACATCTGGCAGATTTATTATCCGTATGCCATTCTTTAAGGTTTCTAAACATGTCTCAGGGGAGCCAGGGACAAATTGTTGACAGCAGCTTGCAGTTAGTTCAGATTATCCGGGTGTAAAATTAGAGAGCAGTTATTACAAGGTATTTTTTTTAACATAGGTGTTGTATTTGAACTACAATTGTAATCATTGTTTCTTAGTTTTGTCTAAACATGCTGGCTTGTATTTACTAGTAAAAACTGAAATAAATTGGTTTGACAACAGTCAAGAACATTAAAAATCATCATCAAAAAAGAAAATTCCCTCCAAATATTTTTTCTCTAATTTTATAATATACATATCATACTGGCCTTGCTGTTCCTTTTAGTTATTTTGCTGGCCAGAATATTTGAGATAGAGAGAGAGAGAGAGAGAGAGAGAGAGACTCTCTCTCTCTCTCTCCCCTTGTCTCCCTATCTTTCTGCCTTCCTCTCTCTCTTTCCACTTCCCATTCTGGAATTGCCAGGCCCATAGAATTTGCCTCTCCCATCTTCTGGTAATCAGTCTTCTAGCTTTAGCCCCACCCACAGTTCCTCTGTTGATCGTAGTTCCTTCTTAACCAGATTTCTTGTACTCCATCTTTCAGTTCCCTGTGCATGTTTATTCCAAATTGGTTACACTTCGGCAGAACTTTTATGCTTTTTGATTTTTTTTTTCAAGACGTTCTCACTCTTTGGCCCAGGCTCTTCTCAAACTTTAAATCTGCTGCTCCAGGCTTCCAGGTGCTGGAGTTACAGAAATGCTGCATTGTTCCTAGCGCTTGATAGTCTTATCATTGGTTCAGTTCTGTGTTTTGCCTTGATGAAATATAACGTCAATGGCATAACATTCAAGGGCCTCACCAATGTCCTTTCTGCTTCAACTCACATTTCTATCTGAATAAACCCAAGTCCTCTGCCAGACACCCGCTCCCTGGATTCCATAATCACCTGTGATCTGCCCGCTGACGACTTGCGGGCTCCTCCCCTCATCTGTCCTGTGTCCTTTCATCGGCTGTACTGTTTTTGTCTTCTGTACACCCTAGTGGCAGTTTACGATTCATCCTTAGTGCATTTTTACTACATTTGATAGGAAGGTACTGCCAGCTGAGTTACTCTGACCTAGTCTCTTTTTCCTATTCTATGCCCCTCTTCACTGTTACTCTCTGGCGGCAACCCACCTTCTAGGAGTAGAGACGCTCTTCACACTTGAGACTATCTGTGACCTTTGGAAGCAGAAAGTTATGCCTCTCCTTGCCTCCTCAGCTTACTGAGTCACATTCACATCAGGACAGGGCACAATGATGATTCTTAAGAAAGCATCTCAAAACACTTGAAGATTCAAAAGCACAAGCTAAAAAAAATTTTTTTTTTGAAATTATGGACTTGACCAAACAACTTTAAGGCCATGTGTGCTTAGATTTCATTCTAAGAAAACAACGACAATACTTTGTTACTGAAGATTTTGGTTTAATTGCCAATAAACATTTAAAATTAGCACACATAGCTCTTAATACTTCTCTTACCTTACTTGAGAATTGAGGCGTTTACCTGGTTCGCCATGAGGCAGCTGGGGATCCAGGTAGTCAGGGGAAAGCTGTTAACTGAGAAGTCTAACCATGTGAGAAGGCAAAAGGACAAACAGGAGAAGCAGTACCAAGTTCTTTTTATGTTAGGGATTATCCAAAGATAATGCAAGACTCAGGTGTGAATTCAAAGATCTTGAATCTGACTGGTTGAAGATTCAGGCATTGTACAGATTAGAGGGAGTAACTGATTGCACAAATACTTATGTTTTGGTGCTTTATTCTCTGAAACTTTCTGCAATTACTCTTTAGAAAGAAGAGCTGTGATTTTTGTCCCCATTGGTGGAGCTTTGCTTACAGAATAACTTGCAGTATTTTCGAGTTGTTGTGTTGTCATCATTTGCCACTTCTGAAAGGCATCTCCCTTCCTAAGAAGCTCTCTGACACTTCTGTGTTTCTTCACACATGCTTTCCATCACAATTCCTTGTGGAAGTTAGACTGCCAGATCTTGATTGATAATCTGTGAGAGAAATCCTAGTCCAGACAATACCAGTTATGAACTGTTAGAGACAGCTTGAGGAAGATAAGAGCTATGAAAGAAAGTTGAAGGTTGGAGAGATGTACCAGCAAAGGAACTGGGTTGAGGAGTTCTAGGCCTCATGTTTGGAGACGTAGAGCAGGAAGGCACCAGCCTAGGACCAGTCACGTAGATGGAACATTACCATTCTCTTTCCTTGATCCTTGGGAAAATTGTAATGCTTTTATAAACTTCCTTTAAAAACTTTTCCATATTTTTAAAATCCTCAACAACTGTATTAAATCACCAGGAGATATAGCTGGAACATGTCTAGCTTCCAGTGGGTTTGAGTGGAACTTTTTTTTTTTAACTGAGAGTTAGAGGCAGTGTTGGAATATGGAAGGGTCCTTGGCCATCTTGGCTGTATGCTCAGCACTCACATGCAGAGGTTGAAAAGCCTGTTCCCTTATGTTTACCTGCAGAACTTGCTTTGGGAATGAGATGGCAGAGAAATTCAATTTCTCTTTCTCCCTCGTCATTCCATCTTCCCTGTGCTTTTTCCTGTACTAGAGTTATATAAAAATCAATTCTATTATCTGGTGGTATGGGACATCCAGCATTAAGAAAAATGTCGTTAAAGGGAATAGTGGCCCTTTAAGGGCTTTTCATTGATTTTCAATGGGTTTAACTGCTGTCCTCTGGCTCCCAGATAACATTATCTCTTCCTATTGAAAATTGCACTTTTTGTTCTTGAGCGGAACTTGCCTAGCAGAAGGAAGTTTCTGGAATCAGTCTTGTTATGCAAAGTAAGCAGTGGAACTTATACTTAATAGTGCACTTTCAATATACCTTAAGGACCAAAGAAAGTTAGGGAAAGGAAGAGGAAATGGAGGAAATCTTCAACTGAGACACAGACGGAACTGTGGAGAGAAATGCTAATTAGAGCCACAGCTCACTAACGCTCGTGGATCAGCGTGGCCTGGTTGAGACTCTGAGAGGTTACATGTATTAGAAGACTGAGCCCACCGCTAATCATGTCTGGGTGCTCAAGGAAGACAAATCTAATCAGAAGTGCTCATAAGCCCTGGGGGGGGGCAGCTACTATCTTGGTTCATCCAGCTCAACTTTAAGAGTCTTTGAAGGAAGGATGAGGAAAAGAGAAGCATTTCCCTTCCAGCTAAAATCCATGATATGCTACAGACAGCGCTGAATCATTGTCCCTAGTTAGCACCCCAGGATGATAGAGACCTGAGACCAGAGTTGAGAGAGGACACTGGGGCATGGGTACCGATGAGCTATGAGTACTTGCAATCAATGTGTTTAACTAACTACCACCCCTTTCTCCAGCATTCCAGGAAGGTGCATTTATTACAGGTTAAGGGCCTAGTGAGGCAAAGGGGCCATTTAAATGACTCATGAATATTTTTAGAAGGCTCTCAAGTATAAGACACAAGATTCTATACAAAAATTGACAATTGTGGAGATTTTTGAATGCTCTCAACACAAACAACACAAGTCTGATCATCATTCTTTACATGCATGTATTGAAATGATATACTTTCCCTACAAATACTGATGAAACAATCTCTCTCCCTTCCTCCTCCTCTTCCTCCTTTCTGAGAGAGAGAGAGAGAGAGAGAGAGAGAGAGAGTGTATGTGTGTATGTGTATGATTGAAAAAACTGAATACTTGTGTTCTATATACTCGAGAACTTGGGTCTTAAGGATGGAGTTCTTCTTCCACATATATTGTGTTTTCTCACTTGCAGCCTATGTCCTGAAACAGACAGAGCAGAGATGTCCCTTACGACCCAATACCAGCCTTTCCCTGTCTTTTCTGCAAGGATACTCCAGTATCTAGCTTAACTGTAGTTCCCCTTCCATAACAAATAGTGTGTGTGTGTGTGTGTGTGTGTGTGTGTGTATGTGTGTGTATGTGTACGGAGGCCATGAATTAGAGCATGAGGGTGGGGTGAGTAGGTTGAAGGAAGGCATATGGAAGAGTTTAAAGGGAGGAAAAATAAGGGGTATATGGTGCAATTATATTCTCATTAAAATACAAAATTTAAAAAGAATTCATTCATCCTTCGATATGGAATACCCTCAAAGCTGCACTTGTTTCCTATGGCTCCGTTGAATTCTGGACCTTGGCCTTCGGCTGCTCAGCATGGTTTGGCCTCTGCAGTGAAGGTCAGTTCCTGGCTGGGTGAAGGTGGCCTCTTGACTCTGTTTTCTTAGTCATTCTCAAAGATGCTTTTCTCTGAGCCTTAATGAACCAGGGACACTGAAGCTGAAGATCCAGCCCCTGGCCATCTGGAATCATTTTTTTCCTTTGGAGTTTGCATTAAATTTATGAACTTATATTTGCAGAGAACATGCATTTATGAGAATATATTCGGGAATGTGGGAAGAATGCCTGTTTGTTCAAGTCTGCTTCTCTGTGTTTTAGGAGTCCTTAAGCATTTTTCTCAGAGGTTTTGCTGTTTATGTTTAAACATTTAATCACATGACTTGAATTGTCTCTTCCATTTTGCTGTCTAATGTCTATTTGTTTAAATATACATTTTTGAGACTAAAAAACTCATGTGTCATCAAACTATCTCATGTCTTCTCCAGTTGCTCTATCTCCCTCAATCCCGAAAGACGCACCAGGAAAAAGAGCCTCCATTCTTCCCAACTTTAATAACATACTGCCTTGTTTCTAATTTACATTAACATAGATCAGTGCCTCTTCTTTTTAAATATCTGCACTCAAACTTTCATTGAAGTATGTATTTGTCTTGATTCCATCCTTTTTAAGATGTCATCACTATGTTTATTTTTTCTCTGTTGAGACTGAATCTTTTTCATATGAGCCAAGTAATAGAGTTTTGTCCTGGTTAGCAAACAGCGTATGTGGGAAGCTGCTGCTGGTCCATCCTTGTTGGTTATCATCACTAAATGCACGGCTGAGGAGGAGTCAGGCCTCCAGTTTTCATTCATGTTTGAAACTGAGTTTCACAAAGAGAAGCTATGATTACTTGATGTTTGTTACACATGTCTTGATGCGTGTGCCTGTGTAAAGGCACTCCTGATTTCAAACATGTGATATGCAGTATTTTCTCCTAATTCTCTTTAAAATGTGTGAGATTAGCATTTAGCATTGAGTTCATATTTTCACAACGACTATGTTAACATGCAAAACGTTATCAGATCATATGTCTAGCCATCAAAACATTTACTTAAGTGCTTTATTTGGTAGTGTGTTGAGAGTGAAGTTAAGTTTGAAAATCTTTGTGTAAAAATAAAATATTTACCTTATAAAGTTTTAATATTGGTCCTAACCTTAAAACTACATTTTGAGTACTAATTTTGTAATTTTCTCTATTTTTAGTAGTTAATTTAATCTCTTGGAATGGCTTTATAATTTCATTCTTTTACTAAGGTATTGCTAGGAAAGAGAATGTGTCCACATCACTGACAAAAATGCTAAATACCATTAACAAAGAAATTAGTACTTTTAGCAAAGACTAAAATGACTGATGGCAGCAGCTATTACCAGGGTGTCAGGTGCCCCTCCATGTTCAAGATTTTCAGGTAGCGCTCAGTTCCTTAAGCAATGCCATCTTAGTCCTTACTGTTTGGGAAATAGGAACCTGCCCACTTCACATGCATAGAAGAAGTCGTTAGAATGTGGGACCTTAGATACCAGCTATCTCAGTCATGTTATTTTACAGGAAAACCTGCAGAATTTCTAGAGCCCAGTTACTCAGTCTACCTTCATCATACTGGACAGGAAATAAGTTTCAAATGGAGACTTGGGTAGTTCTAGCACACGATAATAATTTTAATTTTTTAGGTGCTTTGCCAAAGGTGTGCCCTAAGTCATGGATTTTCCTTGTATTCCTGTCTGGTACTTCACCTCTACTTTAAATATAGAATTGAGGAATATAGAAATATTCTGGTACATATTGGTGACTAATGAGAGACCAGGTGACTAATCTTGTGTGCACTAGTGGCTAATGATGCGTGCAGTAAGAGGTGCAGGGGCACCAGATAATGCGTGAAACAATCCCACACCAGTTTGGAATATTTGGGAATATGGACGTATTCTCCAAACTGCTTCATGCTGTAAGGGGGCACTGTTAATCAGGTCCTTCATGGTGTATTCAGTTTGCTAGGTTTATCTCAGTTGGCAGTTGAGTGAAGTAATTTTTTGAAGGTGTTCACAGCAAACTTTCAGGAAGGCATGGCCTATCATACCATATTGGTCTAGAAGGAATCCACAGGGTCTCATCCTCTGTGAAAACAAAAGAAGAACCCCTTTCCAAAGTGTCAGATGTGCACCACAATTTGGCAATGTTAAGTAGCATAGTCACCATCTATCAGGGGTACTGAATGCAAATATCACACCTAGAGTAAAGAGCATACAGTTTAGTGTTGAGGGACCTGAGTTTACGTTTTTTGTTAAGCATCAGTAAATAAAATGCTGCTCTTTTATTGTTAAAAATATGTAAATGTGTGAGTCTGGGAGAGTCACAGCTCTAGGCTTTAATCCCTCATTGCCAAAAAAAAAAAAGAAAGAAAAAGAAGAAGAGAAAAGAAAAGAAAAAATCCTTTTTAGCTGGGCACTGGGGAGCATATTGTGATTCAAATGCTAAGGAAAAGGGAATTTTAGGTACATAGAAAGACATTGTTTGAAAACAAAACAAGAGCAATCTCCTCCAAAAACAAACAAAAAACAAACCTCAAAATTCATACTACTCTATTTCCTCCAAAAATGTTGAGATACCCAAAAGTTTAAAGCAGTGTAAACATCCTTTATTATCATTCTCATGTTTATTAAAAGGCACAGACAACACATGCTTTTACAAAGACATTACTGATGTGATGATTTCTTTCCAAAATTTTTACTTTACTGACTTTGAAGGGCAGAGTAAACTCTAAAGAGAGCCAACTGCTCCAAAGAACCAAGAGAACATGAAACTCAGCAGACATAGCTTTGCTCACATCGTAGCAAGCAGGGACACATAGAAGTACCATCGCCTTCAGGCCCTTTGGATGTTTCTTCAAAGACCTGCTCTCAGAGATTGGAGTCCACATTGCTTTAAGCAGTTTTAGATGCTTAAATACTTGCTGCTTGATTATAACTGGGATGCACGTCTAGGCCAAATATTTCACGGCCTTTGGTTTGCCTTCCATTTTCTTTCAAGTCTCTGGTTGAAAGGATGATTCTGGAACCTTCCATCTATTTTCACTTTTATGTATAATAAATAGCTTTTTAAAAATATTTTAAGTTGTTACAGTTATCATCAGCTAAACATTCCTGTAGTAATCTTGCTCTCATCACCTCTCTTGAGCTTGTTCATTTTTGTCCATTCATCTGTATCAAGAATCTACTCTCTCCATTTCTTTTAGCTGTAATACATTACTATCTCAGACACATACAGGACCCACGATTGTCACTTAGTCTTTGCCACCCCTATGAGCCCTGCTTAGATGATTCTGTGGGCTGTGTTATCCTCAGCCCATCTGTCTCCTACAATTCTTCCTCTCTCTCTTCCGCAGGGAGAGCTCAGCATAATGTTTGGCTCTGGGTCTCTGCCTTTTCTCCAGTCCAATCAGTTGCTGGATGGGGCCTCTCTGATGATGATTGGGGTAGGCATTGATCTATAAATGTTTTAGAATGCCTTTAGGAATCACTATACAGCCTCTGGTTAATGGCCAATCAACAGTGTCAGGCTTGGACTCCCTCTCATGGTATGGGCCTCACATTGGACCAGTCATTGGTTGGCCACTCCCACCACTAACCCCAGCACATCTGGCAGGCAGGACAAATTGTAGGTGGAAAGTTTTGTGGCTGGATTGATGTCCCAGTCCCATCAGTGAAGCCTTGACTGGTTACAATGTATCCCCTATTACTAGGATTTTTCACTAGGGTCACCCATATAGATTCAAGGGAGTTTCCACTGCACTAGGTTTTTACATAACCCCCCAAGTCCCCCCTGTTGCAATCATCTTTCCCAGTACTTTCTCCTGCTGTCATCCCATCCCTCCTCTTCCCACTCCCGTTTGCCCGAGTTTACCCAAAATATCTATTGGATTTCCCCTTCCCTGGGAGATCCATGCATCCCGTCTCCTTTGAGCCCTCCTAGTTACTTAGCCTCTCTGGGTCTGTGCACTGTGGCACAACTATTCTTAACAGCTAATATTCACTTATAAGTAAGTACATACCATGTTTGTCTTTCTGGGTCGCTGTTATCTTGCTCAGAATGATTCTTTTCTAGTTTCATCTATTTGCCTACTAATTGCATGATGTCACTTTTTGAAAAAGCTGGATAATATTCCATTGTGCAAACGTAACCCATTTTCTTTATCTATTGTTCAGTTGAGGAACATCTAGGTTACTTCCAGTTTCTGGCTATTATGACTAAAGCTGCTATGAACATAGATGAGTAAGTGTCCTTAAGGTTGGATGGAGTGTCCTTTGGGTTTATGCTAAGGAGTGGTATAGCTGGGTCTTGAGGTAGACGTATTTCCAATATTCTGAGGAGTTGCCATATTGATTTCCATCGTAGTTCTACAAGTTTGCACTCCTACCAGCAATGGAGGAGCTCTCCCTTTGCTCCACATCCTAGCCATCATGAGTTATATTATTGACCTTAGCCATTCCGACAGCTGTAAGATGGAATGTAAAAGCAGACTTTGATTTGTTTTTTTTTTTTCGAATGACTGAGGATGTTGAAGATTTCTTTATGTGTTTCTCAGTCATTTGAGTTTCCTGTGTTGAGAACTCTGTGTTTAGATTTGTATACCATTTTTTAAAATTGGGTTATTTGGTTTGTTAATGTCTAGTTCATTGAATTCTTCATATATTTAGGATATTAGCCCTCTATTGGATGTGGAGTTGGTGAAAATATGTTCCCATTCTATAGGCTGATAGTTTGTTCTATTGATAGTGTTCTTTACCTTACAGAAGCTTTTCAGTTTCATGACATCCCATTTATTAATTGCTGATCTTTGTACCTGCACTCACAGTGTTTTGTTCAAGAAGTTATCCCATGAGCCAATGCGTTCAAGGGTATTCTCCACTTACTCTTCTTTTAGGTTCAGTGTACCTGGTTGTATGTGGAGGTCTTTGATCCACTTGGAATTTAGATGTGTGTAGGGTGATAGATACGGATCTATTTGCTTTTTTCTACACACAAATATTAAGTTAGCTCAACACCATTTGCTGAAGATGCTTTCCTTTTTCCATTGTGTGTTTCTGACTTCTTTATCAAAAACCAGGTATGCTTATGTGTGTGGATTTATGTCTGGGTCTTTGATTCAATTCCATTTATCAGTCTGTCGGTTTATATGCCAATGCCATGAGGTTTTTATTACTACAGTTCTGTAGTACAACTTATCCAGGATGGTGATATCTTCTAAAGTTCTTTCATTGTACAGGAAGTCTTAGCTTACCTACATTTTTTCCCTTATGAAATTGGGTTTTGTCCTTTCAAGGTCTGTAAAGAATCACATTGAAATTTTGATAGGAATTGCATTGAATCTGTGTTAATCCTGCCAATGCATGATCATGGGAGACCTTTTCATCTTCTGATATCTCTTTCAATATATTTTTTTTCAAAAATTTGAGGTTTTTGTCATAAGAGTCTTTCACTTGCTTGGTTATAGTTACTGCTGTATGTTTTATATTATTTGTGGCTATTGTGAAGGGTGTTGTTTCCCTGATTTCTTTCTCAACCCATTTGTCATTGGTATATAGGAGGGCTGCTGATTTTTTTAGTTGATTTTGTATCCAGTTACTTCACTGAAGGTGTTTATAAGTTGTAGGAGCTCCCTAGTAGATTTTTTGGGGTCCCCTATATATACTATTATATCATCTGCAAATAATGGTCATTTGACTTCTTCCATCCCAATTTGCATGCATTTTATCTCCTTCAATTGTCTTACTACTCTAGCTAGCACTCAAAGTACCATATTGAATACACATGGGTAGAGTGAACAGCCTTGTCTTGTTCCTGAATTTCATGGACTTGCTTTGAATTTCTATCCATTTAATTTGATGTTGACTGTAGGCTTGCTGTAATTGCTTTTATCATGTTTAGGTGTGTCTCTTTTATTCCTGATCTCCCCAAGGCTTTTATCATGAAGGGGTGTCGGATTTTGTTAAAGACTTTTTCAGTTTCTAATGAGAAAATCATGGGTTTTTTTTGTTCAGTTTGTTTTTGTGGTGGGTTACATTGACTGATTTTCATACATTGAACTGATTTTCATATGTTGAACTATCCCTATATCTGGAATGAAGTATATGTGAACATGGTGCATAATCTTTTTCATCTGTTATTGGATTTGGTTTTCCAGTATTTTTTGAGTATTTTTGAAACTATGTTTAAAAAAGAAGGTGTTTATCAGCTGTAGGTAATTGGTCAGTGATTCTCTTTGTTGACTATGTGAAGTTTGGGTATCAGGGATGTTCTGTTTCTATTTTGTGGATTTATTTGAAAACTATCGGTACTAACTCTTCTTTGAAAGTCTGGCAGAATTCTGTGTTAAAACTGGCTCTGAACTTTTTTTGGTTGGGAGACTTTCAATGACTGCTCTATTTCCTTAGGTATTATAGGTCTATTTAATTGTTTATCTGATCTTGATTTAACTTTGGTAAGTTTTGTTTATCAAGAAAATTTTCCATTTCTTTTAGGTTTTCCAATTTTGTGGAGTACAGGTTTTTGAAGTATGACCTAATGATTCTTTGAATCTCCTCAGTTTCTGTTGTTAGAAACCCCTTTTTGTTTCTGATTTTGTTATTTTGAATATTCTTTCTTTATCTTTTAGTTAGTTTGGGTGTTTGTCTACGTGGTTGATTTTCTCAAGGAACCATCTCTTTGTTTCATTGATTCTTTATTTATCCTCTTTAATTCTATGTTGTTTATTTCAGCCTTTCGTTTGATTATTTCCTGCTGTCTACTCATCTTGGATGTACTTGCTTCTTTTTGTTCAAGAGCTTACAGATGTGCTGTTAGGTTGCTAGTATGGTTTCTCTCTGATTTGTGTATGCAGGAACTTTGTACTATGAACTTTCCTCTTAGCTAGGATTTCATTGTGTCGCATAAGTTTAAGTGTGCTGTGCATTCATTTTAATTGAATTTGGAAAACCTTTAATTTCTTTCTTTCTTTCTGCCTTGACCCAGTAGCCATTAAGTTGAGAGTTGTTCAGTTTTCATGAATTTTTTTGGCTTTCTCTTATTTCTTTTGTTAAGCCCAGCTTTAAATCATGGTTTTCTGAAAGAGTGCAGGGGTTATTTCAGTTTTGTTGTATCTGTTTAAACTTGTTTGTGACCAAGTATGTGATCAATTTTGGAGACGGGCTCTGTGAGGCACTGAGAAGGTATATTCTTTTGTATTTGTGTGAAATGCTCTGTAAACATTTGTTAGGTCCACTGGGTTTATAATGTCTGTTAGCTCCAGTTTTCCTCTGTTTTGTTTTGTATGGATGACCTGTCCATTGGTGAGAATGGGATTTTGAAGTCTCCCACTATCAATGTGTGAGGCTTGATGTGTGATTTAAACTTTAGTAACATATAAATATGTATAACAGGTCTTTCTTTGGACTGGCAACTCCCAAATAGTGAAAATGGAGACTTTTTTTATTAATTATGAATGCTTGGCTTAACTTAGGCTTGTTCTTTAGCAGCTCTTAAAGCTTAAATGAAGCCATTTATATTAATCTAATTTCAGTCACATGGCTCATTGCCTGACTGACATGATAGAAAATGGCGGGGACATGCAGGGAGCACTTAAAAGTCTGCCATAGAGACTGCTGCATCTTTGCACTGCGGCTACAGGAAAATAGCCCCTTTGCCCTCTGTCATCTGCAGGCTCCTTCTGTGGCTCCACTTAGCACATGGTGCTAGTGGCTGTCTCTGCTCCCTTCAGGCCAGTCCAGCCCACTACCCCACTGGTTCTGAGCTGCAACCACTGCTTTCCCTTCTGTGACAAGTGAGCCCTGTGCCTATCTGTCATACCTTGGGGAAGTTGCTGGGCCCACACTGTGGGAGGCAGGAGTTTCTACCTCATCTCCCTTCCAGTAGCATGCCTGCTGTTCACAGGCCCCACTCAGGGGCTAGGCTACACAGCAGGGCCTCTTAAAAGAGCCCTGTAGACCACAAGCACTGGGCCTGACTGAGACATTGCAGAAGTTAGGAAGCAATGTCTGGCTCTGTGTCCATAACCTTGCTCAGTTTTGCCAGGCCTTGTGCATGGATATATGTGCCTCCATGCTGGACACCAAATGTAGCAGGTCTTTCTTTGAACTGCCAGCTCCTGAATAGTGAACGAAACAGAGACATTTTGTTAATTATGAAAGCTTGGTCTTAGCTTAGGCTTGTTCCCACTTAGCTCTTGAAACTTTAATTAGCTGGTTTATATTAATCTACATTCTGCCACTTGCCTCATTACCTCTCTTCAGTACCATGCATCCAATTTTCCCTGTTTCTGTCTGACGAATTTCCTGCTTCTCTGATTCTTTCCCAGAGTTCCTATCTGTCCCCAGAAGTCCCACCTATCTTCTCCTGTCTACATATTGGCTGTTCAGTTCTTTATGAAACCAATCAGAAAGTGTCTTAGGCAGTTGAGGAAAGATAGACATCTTTACATAGTTTACAAAGATTATCCCAACAACTGCATGTGCCCTTGTGTTTGGGGCATAGATGTTAAGAATTGAAGCTTCATCTTGGTGTAGTTTTCCTTTCACAAAGAACCCTTCCATGTCTATTTTGATTGATTTTGTTTTGAAATCTATTTTGTTAGATATTAGAATGGTTATATCAGCTTTCTTCTTAGGCCCATTTGCTTGGAACATCTTTTTCCAACCCTTTACTCTGAGGTAACGTCTATCTTTGGTGTCAAAGTATGTTTCTTGTATGAAGCAGAAAGATTGATCCTGTTTACACATCCATCCTGTTAGTCTGTGTTTTCTTATTTGGCAACTGAGTCTATTGATATTGAGAGGTATAAATGGCCAATGATTATTAATTTCTGTTATTTTGTTGGTGATTTTGTGTGTGTGTGAGTGGTTATTGTGGGTTTTCTTTCTTTTGGTTTTGCTGGTGTGAGATTATTTGTTGCCTGTGTTTTCACAGGTATAGTTAACTTCCTTGGGTTGTAACCGTCTTTCTATTATCTTTAGTAGGGCTGGATTTATAGGTAGATGTTGTTTAAGTTTGACTTTATTATGTAATTATTTTATATCTTAATATATTTTCTCCATCTATGATGATGGAAAATTATGGTAGGAATAATAATCTGACCTGGCATCTGTGGTCTCTTATAGTCTACAGGAAATCTGTCTGCATCTTTCTGGTTTTAGTCTCAATTGAGAAGTCAGGTATAATTTTAATAGGTCTATTTTTATATGTTACTTGATTTTTTCCTTGTAGATTTTATTATTCTTTCTTTGTTCTGTGTGCTTAGTGTTTTACTTATTCTGTGTTATGGAGAATTTCTTTTCTGGTCCAATCTATTTGGTGTTCTGTAAACTTCTAACATTTTCAGGGTAAGAAAGTTTTCTTCTTTAATTTTGTTCAAAATATTTTCTTGGTTTTTGAGCTAGGATTCTTCTTAGTTTCTATAATTTTTAGTTTTGTTCCTCTCATACTGTCCCACATTTTCTGGATGATTTTTTAGATTAACATTTTCTTTGACTTGTATATCTGTTTATTCTATAGTATCTTCAATGCCTGGGATTCTCTTATTCATTTCTTGCATTCTGTTGGTAATCTTTGTGTCTGTAGTTCTGTTTGTTTGCCTAGACTTTCCATTTCTAGAATCCACTTAGTTTGTGTTTTCTTTATTGCTTCTATTTACTTTTTCAGGTCTTAAAGTGTTTTATTAATTTCCTTCAACTATTTTTTTTGTTGTTTGTTTTTCCCTCAATTTCTTTATCTCTTTTTTAAGTACCTCTATTATCATCATAAAGTTAGTTTTAAGGTCTTTTTCTTGTGTATCAACTGTGATGTAATATTTATGGATAACGGTATTAGGATGGCTGAGTTCTGTTGGTAATATATTGCCCTAAATATTGTTGACTGTGTTCTTACATTAGCCTCTAAGCATCTGGGCTTGGGTTGATTATAGGTCTAGTTATAAATTATGAGTTTGTCTTTGTTGGATTGATGTTTTGTTCCTTGGTTTCTGTTTCCTCTCTGGTCTTCTGGTCTATGTGGTCTGTGGTTGAGCAGTGGTTCTCTACCTGAGTTGTGGGTTGGACTTCTGATGTCCACGATGGCCTCTGGTCAAGCAGTGGACCTCCACTAGAGTTAGGTGCCTGAATTATGGTGACAAGGAAGTAAAGAGCATTGGGGGTTAGTGTTGGAAGTCATTTAGAGAGTAGAAGTGGAGCAAGGACAGGCCTCTGGTCAAGCAGTTGGCTTCCATTGGATGATATTTTAACAAAGAATCAAAATTATGTTTCCAAAGCTTTTCTGAGAAAATGAGACTACATGAGGAAATTCTGCTTGAAATTTTGTTTAGGATATAAAAATATTGTGAATAGCTGCATAAATTATAGGTTAGTAAAGGTAACTGGGATTAGAAGGTATTTTCACTGAGAAGTTTGAACTTCTTCATCTCACTGAGTTTCTTCAAACAGGACACCCTTTAACTGCAGTGAGAATCTATTAAAATGTATGGAATGTTGTTGTAGGAGGCCACTAGTTCATTCCCAGATGCTCAGCCTCATTTCCTGGCCACCCAGACTTCTGAAATAATGACACAGATACTATATTATTTGCAATACTGTTTGGCCAATAGCTTAAGCATAGTTTTTAGCTAGCTTACGTATAGAATTAACCCATTTACATTATTTTATATTTTGCCATAAAGCTCATGGCCTACTAGTAAGGCTCCTGCTGGCTGCTTGTGTTTTTCCCCTCTGGCAGCTAAATGACATCTCTGATTCTGCCTTTTTTCTCTCAGCATTTAGTTTAGTTTTTTTCTGCCTAGCTCTAGTCTGCTCTATCACTGGCCAAGCCAGCTTCTTTATTGATTAACCATTAAAAGCAACACATATACAGAAGGACTTCCCACATCATTTCCCCTTTTCTGTTTAAATAAAAAGGAAGGTTTTAACTTTACCATAGTAAAATTACATTTAATAAAATAGGTATCAAGCAACAATCACATTTACAACATTTATATCTACTTTATCTTTTATCATAACTAAGGAAAACCGTAATTATAACTATCTATTATTCAACTCTATCAAAGATTCCAGAAGGAAATATTATTACCTAAATAAACAGGAAGTACATTGTAAGCAACTTCCAAAACTCTAGAATTGGCAGAAACATCTTACTACCTGAACAGTTACCCAAAACTCCTCCTTATCATTGGATCATCCAATCTTCAGCCCATAGACCCATAGTATCTGGCAGACTTTTCCATGTATGTATTTCTGAAGCATAATGGAAAACTCCTATGAGAGCCTTAGCATGAAATCAGTGATCATTTCAGTCATGAATGAGATCAGCGATGGTTTTCAATACTTTCTGCAGACCTTGATTTTCACAGCAGAAGAGAGAAACAAGAGTGTTGGAAAGAAAACAAAATCAGAACAGCATAAAAGCAAGTGCACCACCAGATATGCCTTCTGTGTTATCAGGCAGCCCTTTCCAAACTGTGAACATGTAACATTCATGGGAGCCTGAAAAGTTTACATATTTTTAAGTCTTCTCTTTTGCATATGAATGTTTGGGGCATGCATGATTGTGCATACTTGTGTGTATGCATGGATACAGAGTCCGAAAGTTGATGTTGGCTGTCATTCTTGATGGCTCTCCACTTTATATCGAGGCAGGGTCTCTTACTTCAACTCTGAGGGTACTATGGAAATCACTTGTCTCTGTTTCCAATGAACTGTAATTACTGGCAAGCTATCATACCAGCCTAGCATATGAGCAGGTACCAGGGGTCTGAACTCTGGTTCTCAAGTTTGCTGCAGAAAGCACATTACTCTACCCTGCACCAAGTTTGCCTTTCTATCCAGAAATCAGAGGTTAGTGTGCTATACCCAGTTTAGAGACTGCACTTTGGGTTTATTGCTCTTGAGAATTAAAGCATAAGACTAGGAAATCCATTTAACACATTCTGGTATCGACGTTAAAGGTTTTTTAGGTTGTTGACAAAATTGAAAGTGACATTTAGACTATTATCAAACTTTAAACTACAAGCTAAGAGACTTGAAGACAAACAGGGTTAGGCACCATTATGTATGTGCAGGGAGCATCTGAAAAGTTATGAGAGAACATTGCTGCTGTGCTGTTGCCTGGCTTTGCACAGTAATAGTGGCCATATTGGTAGTCACAGTGTAGGGGGCTTTTTAATGTGATTCCTAGTTGAATGTGGTTGAACGACACTGATTTGAACTCCATAGCTATCTTCCTAACTTCTAAATTTTCTTCTAAATGATGCTTCAGACTGTTCCATCAAATTGCAAATCCCATGTTCTCCTCCTGATGCTTTCAGCTAGCTGTACGAATTAAAACTCTTCATCACCAGTAGGCTAATGAAAAGGTATTTGCTTTCATTTAATAAGAGCTGTGTAAGTAGGGATGGTAGGCTGCTTCAGTGACTCAGGGAAGCTAGAATTACTTTTCCTACAGCTGTCTTGATCTTTTTTTATTTTTTTGAGATGATAGCCATTATGTTTGTTGCCCAGCATCTGGGCTTTCTTAGAAGGTGTTGCATATGAGTGTGGTGATAAAGTCTGTATTCTGCATTTGCAGTGCAAATGGACTGTAAATGTTCTTGGTTTGTTTTTGTCCTTGGCAGACAGCTTGGTAGACATGGATCCTAATCATCTTGGCTGCTTATGCCTACATGAGAGCTTCCAACATTCTGATATGTGGTTTGAGATAAGTTACAGGGTGCATGAGTAAATCCTGGTGTTGTAATGAGGCAAGCAGGCCTGCTTTTCATCCTGCCTGGCTCCCACATGGCTATCTTAGCTCCGGAAATAAGAACACAGAAACTGTATTCATTTAAACATGGCCTGGCCCATTAGTTCCAGCCTCTTATTGGATAATTCTCATATCTTGATTAACCCATTTCTAATAATCTGTGTAACACCACGAAGTGATGGCTTACCAGGAAGATTCTAACCTATGTCCATCTTGGGCTGGAGAATGGCGCCCAACATGGATAACTGCATCCACAGAAAGCCTGAGAAAGTTTGAGAAAGAATAGAGTAAAGCATGTTTTCCTGGTAGCAGGAATTTCTCGGGTCTGCTCTGCTTCCTAGAGGCAAGCAAGCATTCTCATTTAAGAGAGGCTTTCTGACTCAGCTTTAGCTGCAAAACCATGCAGTTCTTTAAGGGGTCCTGCCACAAAACACTTAAATGGTGTTGATGAAAACCTGAACGCAACTCATGCTTTTCGGTTTTCAGCTGTAGTAGGAAAAAAGCTGTGCTGTATTAAAACGCTGGCTTTTTGGGCCATCCTGCCAGGGCAAACTCTGACTCTTTCAGGCAATCAGTCTGACTACAGAGCATTTGAATGTGGTTTGTGAACAGAAGGCTGCAGCTTGCTTGCTGGCAGGGACCTTGAACTGCCACAGTTGTGGCAATAAAAAATGGCTCCAGTGGTACCTCCACCATTAGGCTGGAAAGCTAAGGAATGGGCTGGATCCAGCCGTCAAAGCCACGGCTTCAATCCTCTCCATAAAGACTTATGTCATCACAAAAAGAGAGATATACAGTAAAAGAAAGATTCAAAGTGGAAGAAAACCTCTAAATGGTTTACAGTGTGTTAAAAAATATATACAGACAGGCTGGAGAGATTGCTCAGTGGTTAAGAGCATTGCCTGCTCTTCCAAAGGTCC
>LOEQ01007993.1:3496-15527 GCA_001685075.1 Bramus lutescens
TATTTTGTTGAATATATTTTCTGTGCCTTTGAGCTGGAGTTCTTCTCCTTCTTCAACCCTATCATGCTTAGGTTTGGTCTTTTCATGGTGTCCAAGATTTCCTGGGTGTTTTGTGTTAAGAATTTGTTGGATTTAATGTTTTCTTTGACCAATGAGTCTTTTTCCTCTATAGTATCTTCAGTGCCTGAGATTTTTTTCTTCTATCTCTTGTATTCTGTTGGTTATAATTGTCTCTGTAGTTCCTATTCATTTACCCAGATTTTCCAAATTCAGAATTCCCTCGGTTTGTGTTTTCTTATTACCTCTATTTCAGTCTTCAAGTCTTGAACTGTTTCCTTTACCTGTTTGGTTTTTTTTTTTTGGTTTTCTTGGGTTTCTTTGAGGGATTTTTAAATTTCTTCTAACTTTTTGTTTGTCTTCTCCATTTCTTTAAGGGAGTTTTTCACTCCCTCTTTAAACTTCTCCATCATTTTCATAAAGTTATGTTTAAAGTCATTTTCTTCTACTTCTTCTGGTTTAGGATGATCAAGTCTTTCTTTTGTGTGTCCACTGGGTTCTGGTGTTACCATGTTGCTTTTTAGATTGTTGGAGGAATTCTTGCATTGACAACTACCCATCTCTTCCTTCAAATGGGACCAGAAATGTCTTGGCATCTTGGTCCAATCCTTGCTGTGTCTGTCTCTTAGGTCTCCTCAGTATTGGAGCAGGCTGTGTTTCAGAATTCCACAGAGCTCACAGGTGAATAGGCAGGCTTAGGGGCACATTGGGTTGGGGGAATAGCTAGCCACAGGAAATTTCCCTGCTGGCTGGCTAGAAAAGACAAGGGAGTTGGGGAGTGGCCCCTGGGTTTCATCCCAATGGGGATATCCTAGAGAGTGGGGTGTCCAGCTGTCCAGCACTGTGGCCACTGATTCACCTCTTAGGTCCCCTCAGTATTGGAGCAAGCTGTGTTCCAGGGTTCTACTGAGCTCACAGGCAAACAGGCAGGTGTAGGGGTGGGGGTGGTTCAGGGATAGCCCAGCCACAGGAATGCTCCCAGAAGGCTAGCTAGAAAAGCCAAGGGAATTGGAAAGGGGCCCCTGGGTTTTGTCTCACTGGTGAGGTCCCAGAGAATGAGGCGTCCAGCTGTCCAGCCCTGTGGCTGCTAACTTACCTCTTAGGTCCCCTCAGTATTAGAGCAAGCTGTGTTCCAGGGTTCCACTGAGCTTGCAGGCAAACAGGCCACATATAAAATTTTTAATCTATTTCTCCTTTCACTGAATCCTATTTTATTATTTTGGGACTAGATAAACAATTATAAAATTTTAGAAGGTATTGAAATCACCTGGGGGTTCACAAAATGCAGATCCAGTGAGTGTAGGGTGGAATCCAAGAATCTTTAAATTCCCAGTTGAGGC
This sequence comes from Bramus lutescens, assembly GCA_001685075.1. Lineage (NCBI taxonomy): Eukaryota > Metazoa > Chordata > Mammalia > Rodentia > Cricetidae > Bramus > Bramus lutescens. Next base: position 4,894 of record LOEQ01007993.1, read on the forward strand.
CTAAGTTGCTGGCTCAAGAACTCTTCTTCAAGCACACAATTCTGATATCTCAGGTGACCAAGACTTGCCTTATGGTCACATTCTCCAGAGCCCATTGCATTCTCTTTGCTGAATAGACAAACTTCATCCTGAAGAAACAAAGTGAATGCCACTGTGCTTGAAGCTGGAAAATAATGCAAAGATTCCTAGTTCCAGTTAACAAGGCTTAAGCTGAACATGTTAATTCTTAGGTGTGCTGTGTCTTCCATCCCTTTGGCCTTTTTTTGTCAACTCCCAGCTTTGGTTCTTGACAGCTTTCTACTAGCCTACATTAAGTCATTCCCATGTGATAACCTGTTCCATCTCTACCTAAAGATGTCCTTAGTTCATTTGCTTTTAGACAATGGATCTTTTGTGCATGGATTCCTTCCCTGTGTTCCCACACACTTTGCCAAGGTCATTGCTCATGATTTTCTTTAACAAGGCAACAGTCTAGAGCCCCAGGTGCTTTTATGTTGCTCTAGCATGGGTGTTTTAACAATTTTGTTGTCAGCTCCAACACTTCTCTTGACTGCCATTGTAGGTGTCAAAAATCTCATCTTCCTCCCACCTTCATTATTCAAGAATGACTACAATTTCACAATTCTTCATCCTCCTCAGCTTCATCCACCCATTCTCAAACATTACATCTCTGAGAAAATAGCCATTAACATAGCCAGAAATAATGATGATTAATACGAGTGGGCACCAAACTTATAAAAAACACTTTATAAGTTATTGTCTCAGGTCTTCACAACTAACACACAAAGCAAGCACTATGGTTTATTACAGATAGGGAAATTGAGTCTGCAAAGACAAACAGACTTACAGGGACACACAGATGAAAATGGCTGAGTGACCCTGCTGGAGAAGAAATCAAAGATTGTCCTGCCTGACTGAAAGGTGATGCTCTACCTTTCTTCAGGAATTCTGAACAATATTTTCTCCAATCGAGAACCAGGGAAGTCCATCTGGCCTTGGGTAGCTTGCAATGATCCAAAAGTCAGGGGTTAACCAAAAACAGAACATAACACTGGGGAAATTGTTTGTGACTACAGCACCATTAGAAACTTCTGTATCAAAAAAATACTACAAACAATTTTAAAAGACAACAGAAAGACTTGAAGAAAGTATATTCAATAAATATACCTGTCAAATAGTAATATTCAGTATAAAGAACAATTTCAAATTAATTAGAGGAAGACAAACAACCCAACAAGAAAAAATAAGCAAAGAATAAAAATTACCTACCTGAAAATGAGATATTTAAAAAATCAATAGTCATGTGAAAATATATTTATCCTTGTCAATAAGCAAAGAAAAATAATTTTATGTGATGCCGTTTTTCAACCATAAGATTGGCAAAGTTAAAGTTAAACAACATCAAATGCTGGTTAGGTCAGGAGGAAACAGATACTCTGAATTTCTGCCTGTGAGAGCAATCTGGTTCCGTCACTCTGGACAGCACTTACTCTGTCGAGATCAATTGGAATTGAAAGGCAATCTGAAACATCTGAAACTATACAGTGAAGCAGGAGTTCTACTTCTAATCACTTCCCTTAAATAGACACTTATATAGTTCCATAAGAAGATGTGGACAAGGATGCAGCAGTGCTTGAAATTTCAAACCATAAAGGGTAAAAAAAATGTCTACCACATCAGTAAAAATTTTTGCATACATATTATAAAAGTATATAAAATAACAATAAGAATAATAGCATATATATATATATGAGGGAAATGGAAAGGAGGACTCAAATATTTATTATTGAGTGAAAAACTATTTTAAAAATTCAAAAAGGAGATTCATTAAAATCAATTCTAGGTGGGTCATAGAACTAAATGTAGAATACAAAACCATATAATTCTAGATGACTTTGGTGTATTAGTTAATTTTCTATTGCTGTGATAACCATCATGCTCAAAACAACTTATAGAAGGGAATATTTATTTAGGCTTATGATTCCAGAGGAATAATTGTCTACCATCACACAGTGGGGAATCATGGTAGCAGGCAAGCATAACAACTGCAACAACAAGCTGAGAGCTCACATCTTGAACCATAGGTAGAAAGCAAAGAGAGAGAACTAGAAATAATACATGGACGTTGAAACTTCAAAGTCCACTCCAAGTGACATATTGTCTCTAGTAAAGCTACACCTACTAAACTTCTTCAAACAGTGTCAAAAACTGGAGATCAAGTATTTACATACTGGAGACTATGGAGGACATCTCATTCAAACCACTACACTTGGGTAAGGGGATATAGTAATAGCCACAGACTGGTTTGACTCAAATTTAAATTTGGGGATGTAAAAAAAATACTATCAAGAGAATATACAAAGAATTCTTAAGACTAACAATAAGAAACCAATAACTTTCTTAGAAAATGGGTATAAACATCAGTGTCAGACCCCATATCGGGTGCCATCTGTCATGAGCCCCACTTTGAGGGGCATCTGTTGTTGCCCCATGTTGAGGGCATCATCTGTCATAGCCTCACATTGGGGTGACATCTGTTGAGGTCCAGGCTTGATGGGGTTTGTACCTTCCAGGGTAGGGGTGTGTGGATTAGAGATATTAGCTAAGAAAAGCAGAGATATGAAAGGAACAGAGACATAGAATAAGACTGGGAGGGCAAATTCAGTGGATACTGAATATTCCAGCATTTATTTTCCATATGTTTATATACCTCAATATAAAAGGGGCGAAGAAAGAAAAAGACTGCTTTAACATGATACAAAAAAACAAATAGAGCAATTACTTGCTTTGATACTTGAAACATCAAGCCACTATTTCCTGAGTTAAGCATTCTCTTGTTTAGGCAGGACATGCAGTGACTATACCTTAGACCAAGTATCCTGTGGGCAGCCACTCCCTGGGTCCAAGCCTCCTGTCATATCCTTGAAGGAGCAGGAATAGGCTTGATTTCTCTGACCTTTGGTCAAGCTGGAGCGAATCCACTTCTGTGGGCTCCTACACATCAACAGACACCTCATCACAGAAGACGCACAGATAAAATGAGCATATGAAAAAAAGCATTTAATATAGCATGTCACTGGAGAATTGCTAAGTAAAACACTGAAGTATCATTATTTACCAGTTAGAGTGGCTGAAATTCAGCAAACTGGCAACACCAAGTCCTGGACAGGATACAGAACAACAGAGACTCTTATTCATTGCTGGAAGAAATGCAAAAATGTAAGGTACTTTAGCAGTTTATTACATGGCTAAACACCTTCCTATAATATAATCCAGAAGTTACATTCTTTGATACTTTTCCAAAAGACTTGAAAACTTATCTCCACACAAAACCTTGTATACAGATATTTATAGCAGCTTTCTTCATAGTTTCAGAACTTGGAATTCACGATCTTTAGGAAAACTGAACAAATCAAAAACATCCAAATGATGAAATGTTTATACTAAAAACAAATGAGCTATTAAGCCATGAAAAGACATGGAGACTATTTTAATGCATATTACTAAGTAAATGAAGCCAATCTGAAAAAGCTACATATTGCATGACTCCAAACATATGATGTTGTTGAAAAGGCAAAACTATGGATGCAGAATTTTAAAAAAATCAATGATTTCCAGAAATTGGGAAAGAAAGGAAAGATGAATAGATAAATCAGAGGAATTTTATGGCAGTGAAGCAACTTTGTGTGATACTTTAATTATATATTTATAAATTATTAATCTTATATATTATATATGTGTGTATGATAGTGGGTGGGTGTGTATATTTGTGTGATATGTTTCTGAGTTCATAGAACATAAAGTGAACTTTAATGAAGACTAAAGTCTCTTTGGTGATAAGGATGTGATGTGTCCATGTTGATTCATCAGTTATAAGAAACATGCCACTCTCATGTGGAATGATGATAATAGGAATGGCTGTACATTTGAGGAAGTCGTGAATATATGAGAATTCTCCACTATGCTCAGTTTTGCTGTGAATATACAGCCATCTTCTATAACCAGGCAAGGCTTCGAGCAGTCGGACTGGAACACTAACCCAGCTACAAAACCTTCGACCTACAATCTGTCCTGTCTGCATGATGCGCTGGAGTAATATATGGTGCAGAACTTGTGGGAGTGGCCAGCCAAATTACTGGTTCAACTTGAGGTCCATACAATGAGAGGGAGTCCATGTCTGACATTGTCTGGATAGTCAGGAACCCAAGTTCAGACAACCCAGAGAGCCAAGATGGAATCAAACATGGCTGGGGTAGAAATTCAATGTGATGATTACTGATGATATTCTGCTATACTCATAGATTGGTGCCTAGCCCAATTGTCATCAGAGAAGCATCATCCAGCAACTGATGAGAGTAGATGCAGAGATCCACAGCCAATCACCAGGCAGAGCCAAAGGAACCCCAAAGAAGATGGGGAAGGATTGCAGGGACAGAAGAGTTGGGGACACTATAAGAATGCAATCAACTAAGCAGGGATCATAGGAGATCACAAAGACTAAAGTGACTATCACAAATCTTGTATGGGTCTGAGCTAGATTTCTGTGTATATGTTATGGTTGTATAGGTAAGTGTTTTGTGGGACTCCTAACAGTGGGAGTTGGGTGACTCTGATTCTTTTGCCTGCTCTCAGGACCCTTTTCCTCCTTCTGAGTTACCACATCCAGCTTTCATATAAGGGTTTATGCCTAGTTTTATTGTAATTTGTTATGCTGTGTTCAGCTGATACCCCTGTGAGGTCTACTCTTTTTCTGAAGGGAAAGAGAGGTAGAGTGGATCTAGGGGAGATGAGAGGTGGGTGAGGAGGACTAGGAAGAGTGGAAGGTAGGGAAACTGTGGTCATGAGAGCAGAATAAAAGAAAAAAATAATGTTTAAAGGGAAAAAAAGAATGCAAAGTCACTGGGTGAAAGAAGAACTGACGTCATCTGAGCTGTACTTTTTAAATACTACTTAAATACTAAATACTTTTATACTTAAATACTTTTTTAAATACTACTTCACAGGGTAAAGGCTAGGCTCTAGAAGGACAGGGGTAGTTAGAAGGTTATTGTGAAAGTCTTTGTGAGTAAAGGTGATTTACTCTGGCAGCTGGTAGTGGGACACAGAGACGTGAAAGAACTGGGAATCTGTGTAAAAAAATAAAGTCAATGAAACTGACTGAAGTCAACGGTGACAAGCATATGAAGGATTTTTTAAATGGTCTGAAAATATTATGCCAGAACATACAGAAGCAGTTACATCCCTGGAATGGGGCTATGATAAATGGCATACTTGGGCACACAATTTAAGTGGGAGATAAAATATTCAGTCATCATTGTAGGTAATATTTAATATATTTTATGGAAAATATTTTTTCATAAATCTGACCATTGTTTGCCCTCTATCATCTCATCAAATATACTCCCCACCCACCCAACTCCTGACCCTTCATTTCTCTCTTTAGAAAACAAATAAGCAAACAAACCAGAATTTTAAAAACCAAAAGCACAAGAAACACACACACACACACACACAAACACACAAATACTCAAAACCATAAAAACAGAAAATCAGAAACCATAATATACAAGCAAAAGACCAGCAAGGTAAAATATGCCCAAACAAAGCATTAAGATACAAAAATCTACAGGAATCCTGCTGAGTTCATTTTGTATTGGCCATCTACTGCTGAGCATGGGGCGTACACTTCATTGTAGTTTAAATATCCAGTGAGACTTCATTGGTGAAATCTAACTTTTCCTTTATGAGGAAATATAAATTGAAGATAACTTCTTTTAGCTTTAATTTTAATGAAAATAAAGTTATAGTCATACAATATATTTTGATCATAGCCCCTTCAATCTCCTCCCAGATACTCCCCACTTCCCTACTCTTCCAATGCATTCTTTCTCTTAAAACAACAAACAGGTAAATAAAAAGGTAGACAAATAAGGATAAAAAATTGAACAAACTAATAAATAAAAAAGTGGAAAAATAAGAAAAAAACATGAGAAACAAATACACATACATATATGCACACACAATAAAAAAAACCTAAAAACTCAAAATTGGAAACTATACTATACAAGTGAAAGACCAATAATGCAAAAAAGAATTGCCCATACAAACCAATATGAGATAAAAACTGTAGATACCTTCTTGATTAGGGATGGGAGGTCATGTCTACTTCCCCTCTCAGTGCTAGGACACCATCTAGCTTGAACTTGTGCACACCCTGTATGCGCTGCTACAGTCTCTTTGAGTTCATATGTGCTGTCTTTGGAAGGTCTTGTTTCTTTGGTGTCCTTGATCCCTTGTGGCTCTTACAATATTTATTATACCTCCTCTTCTACAGAGTTCCCTGAGCCTTGCAGGAAGAGATTTGATGGAGAGACATCCCATTTATGGCTGAGTGTTCCAAGGTCTCTCATTTTCTGAGTAATATCTGGCTGTGGATATCCACATGTGTTCCCATCTGCCCCTGGAGGAAGTTTCTCTGATGTTGGTTGAACAAGGCACTAAACTAAGAGTCGTAGGATGTCCTTAGGAGCATTTTATTGCTACATTCCTTTAACAGAACAGTATTACTTGGTTTTACCCTAGGTCTCTGGGATATCTAGTCTCTGATTCTTGGTCACCCAAGCAATGTCAAATATGGATCCATCTCATGGAGTAGGCCTTCAGTCAAATCAGTTATTGGTTAGTTACTCCCATAAGCTTTGTGCCACAATTGCCCTAGCATATCTTACAGATAGTACACCATTGTAGAGAGAGTGTTTGTGGCTGGGTTGATGTTTATTTTTCCCTTTAAGTAGCAGGTACAGTAACTTCCTGTGTCAGAGATACTAGAATGTAGGGGTTTCAAGGAATCCATCTGAGACAGGTATTCTCCAAACGCAAGTTCATGCGCTCACAAGAGCAGTGCATTCATTGCTTGTGTGGCTGTGACTAAAACAATGAAAGAACAACATAAAGAGGAAAGATCCATTTTAGTTCATGATGTTAAAGGGTTCAGTCCACTGGTCCATGATTCTATACCCATGATGAGGCAGAACATCATGGAAGCAGGAAATGTGAAGGAGGTTGTTTATCTTATGATAAAGAGGAAGCAGAGAAAATTCAGCTATAACCCTCAATGGTACATACTTACATCACAGTTACTCACTTCATCCATCTAGGCCCTACCTCGTAAAGTTTCTAGAATGTTCCAAAATAACACTTCCAGGTGGGAACCAAGCTGTGAGGGACACTCAGTATTCAAAACATGGTAAAGAAATTGATCGGAACTTTTTAATTTGGAGTAAGATTTTTTCAGAAGGATTATAAATTGATTATAACCAGGGTTTTTTTTAAAGAAACAGAACAATTGTGTGTGAAATAGTTTATTAAATCAGTTTTAAAAATAATAATAATCTAAGTCATACCTGAGAAGCTGAGAATCCAGCCGTTACTCTGTCCTTGAGGTTGGGTGCTTCAGCAATCCAAGCCTGGCACCAAAACCTAGTCCATGATAAAAGGTTGAAAATGCTGGTGATATCAGCTAAGAGGAGCAACAGCAGAAGCAGCAAGACAACTCAACTTGACAACAAGCAGGAAGACCGGGCAAGCAAAAGGAAAGATGATCTTCTTTTTTCCTTTTTATCCTGCAGGTGCTACCCACAATCCGGATGGGCCTTCTCACATCAATCAAGATAAAGTTCCCTACTCAGATGACTCTCCATTGTGGCAACTTGACATTAAAACCAACCATAATAAGTGGTACTAAGACTAAATAAGCCAGGTGTGGTGGCGCACAATGGTATTCCCAGCTACTAGAGGAATTAAGATGGGGGTGTGGTGAGTTTAAAACCAGCCTAAACTAGACAGCAAGACCATGTCTCAAGACAAAGAAAAGAAAACACAGTGGGGATGTAGCTCAGTAGCAAAGCACTTGCCTGCTGGCACAGATCCCCAGTCCTACAAAAAGAAACAGTCTAGATAAGAGGTCAGCATTGCTTTTTCTCATTCAAGTGTTACAGTAAAAACAGGATTAAAGAGACACAATGACTATTATCTGTGTATGTTACTATAGAGGTCAGTTGACTTGACCTAGAATGATGGGCCTATCTCTGAGTTTAACATTTGCAGGAGGAAAACTGTCATTTACCCACAATTATGGGGAAAAAAAGAGCTGGAAAGGGGTCAGCACTGTTCTACTCAATTTGAGAGGCAGATTATCTTTTTAGCAGGAACAGCTGCCAATGTTAATTTTCAGTTAAATTAGATAGCCCGCCTCAGTTGACCATCTGTCAAAGAGAACTTCACAACTATTTAGAGGCTGTGATACAAAGCAAACCATGCTATAATATATTCTTTGTATACTAAAAAGAGTTCCCAATTCCAGCCCACATATTTCAAATGATACTCTGTACTGGTTCAGATATGATCAAAAGATCTCCAGTTCATTGCCATTACCTTTAGCCACAAGATTAGCATTTTGTACTTTCCCAAAGTGCTTTTGATTCAAGGAGCATAGGAGCTTTCCAGGCCTTAATTAATTCACCCTCATATACCCCTGTGAAGTTATCACTGTCTTCATTTAAGGGTGCATAATTATCAAATAGAAGGGTGAAGTGGCTTAATGTATGTCTCTGCAACAAGTCAAAAGCTTTAAAGAAAACTCAAGAGGGAGAAGATTCAGACTTACTAGGTTTAAGGAAAACAAATGATTAAACATAATTTCAGGTGTCATTCTGTCTCAATGATTTTAAATCATTTCCCTCCACAACATCCAGCATCTAAACCACCGGTTCATTGCAATAGAAGTTACAGAGGAAGACAAAAGAGATCTATGGACAAGTAGTAGAGCAGGAACTTGTATTTTCTACCTCCTGGAGCACCACACACACACACACACACACACACACACACACATACACACACACACTCACATTGCTTCAACACAACTCAAGGAGAATTCATTATACATGGCCTCATGCCCTCAGAAAGGCCTGTGCCTAAGACAGAGTCGCAGCATTCTTTTCCATTTGGTCACAACTGAATCTAGGACAGGCACATGTCAATTGGTTAAATTTGCATCCTTTCCAGTCCTTTAGAGCAATGAAGGGGCATGTCCTCTCTGCTGCAGCTGGTAGGACACCAGTTTGGGCTGGGGTCAGTCGGCCGTTAAATGTCTCACATGGAGGGAGTCTGTGATAAATGTGGAAAAGGGACACGATAGGGTCCTTTCAGTCCCTGTTCCTTCAGGCTATTCTACCTCTGAACCCATTAGAGATTTTTAAATCAGTGCCTGAGAGATAATAACCAATAACCCAGCAGTGGCAGGAAGATTATTTTAAACTGAAAACATCTGAACAAACAGCAGCTGCAGAAAGAAACCTTATCCAAACTCAAGCAGAACCTCCTGAAAATGCAGCTGTCATTAACCCCCTTTTGGAGGGAGTTTCCTGTTCAGGAGATTACTAACCCTTAGCACCAGGAGGTGTGAATTCAGCTGTCATAAATACCCGGGTGGGGGGAGAAGAGTTTCAGCTGGAAGGAGAGACTGTCCCTTAATGGAAAGAATGAAAAAGCCCAATAGAGGCTTCCATACTGTTGCACTGAACCATTAAGCCCCACCTTTTACTAAACTGGTACATAAACTCATAGCTTTGGCTGCTCAGCAAACCAACTCCTGTATGAATGGGAACTAAGTTTTTCTGTTAATGTATGTGTTGTCAGTTAATCTGGAGGTTATCACCACTTGAACTTAAACTGATAGAGAAAAAATTTCCTCCCAGCAATAGGTAAATAGCAAGAAGTTCCTTTATATATTCTCTCTGTGTTTATGTATAGAAATATACACATGCACATACATACATAGTAATGTGTAAATAACAGCAATAAAATGTTTTGAGAAATGCATAATGAGGCAATTTTCTCATTACTCAAACATTGTAGAAAATTCTTACATAAGGTGAGACGACTACAACATCCTAGATGATGTAATCTTATGGAAGTACTATGATATTTGCAGTCTATTATTGTTCAAAACCCTACTATGGACCACAAAACTGCATATCATTGGTGTATATGAAATAAGTTCAAGAAAACTATCTGAAATGTTCACTTGAATTCAGCTTCTATCTGTCCAGTTATCTGCCCAACATGAGTCCCTTAAATATTAGATTAGGTAGAAGGTTACAATGGGTTCTCTTGCTTTACAATTTGCTGTCTTTCCTTTAGCAACTAATTCTGTCACACTATTAAAATCCCTGGGAGCAAAGGTTATGTGACCTGGTTGCTTACAGGAGATGGCCAGTTCACTTATCCGCTATTCCTAGGAGTCTTAGCTGGGATCTTCCTTGTAGATTCATGGGAGATTTTCTTGCTCCGGGTTATATTTGACCTCAAAATGACCCCATTTCCAGAAATCTCATTTAGTTCTCTCCCACTACATACCCCCCACAACTTGATCTCTTGTGTTCCTATTTCCACTCGCCCTCAGTTAGCTTTGAAATCTCTATTTCCCTATATGTTGCAGTTGTGTAGCATTGGCCTCTTGTGGGACTCCTAACGGTAGGAACAGGGGCTGAGGCTGACTCTTTTATAGGCTCTTGGGATCCTGCTCCCAAAGTGAGCTGAACCCTCCACATCAATCCTCAATCAAGAAAATA
>LOEQ01007994.1:14969-26229 GCA_001685075.1 Bramus lutescens
GGATCCTAGTCTGTTTGGATGCATACCTTCCTAGGCCTGGATGGAGGGGGGAGGACCTTGGACTTCCCACAGGGCAGGGTACTTTGCCCTCTCTTGGGACAGGAGGAGGATGAGGGTAGGGTATGTGGGGGAGTGGGAGGGAAGTGGGAGGAGGGGAGGAAGTGGAAATTTTGATTGGTATTATTTATAAAGTATTAAAAAAGAAATTAAAAAATTAAAAAAGAAGTTTTCACTCGGTAATTATAGAACAATTTTAATAAGATTGGTACCTAGAAGGAGAAACACTTGGTTCTAGACGCACTGATCCTGTGTTTGAATCTTCCACAGCAGGATCCCTGTGCTTTCTTGCTCATGTGAACCTGGGGAATAAATCATGTTTGAACGAAGAGTTTGTTTAAAGCATTCAGTTATTTGTTACCTGTTAAGAACCCCCTTTTTGGGCAATCCATGGAAATTTCCTCACCGTGGAGGTCAGAGAACCTACAGCATCCTCTCTCAACTTTACAGTTCTTGTTGCTATGTCTCAGGCCAGTTTTCTATGCATCTTTTTTAACCTCCTGCATCTCTGGTTCAGCATAGGCATGAGATCTGCGGGAACAACTTAGCCACTGTATAAGAGCACTGCAGAAGTGCTAGCAAGGTAGGTCACCGCAGGAGCTGCTTCACAAGGGAGATCTTACTGGAGGGTAAATACTTCTTCCTTTATTATGGTGAATTAGCTGATGGATGTTGACCGAGGTTTCTGTCCTTCCCAGTCCTACAGCCATTCATCCCAAAGAAATACACAGAGGTCTGCACTAATTACAAACTTTTTGGCCTATTAGATCAGGCTTATTATTAATTCATAATTTATATTAGCCTATAATTCTTTTCTATGTTAGCCCCTACTCTTTTCAGCCAGGCAGTTAAATCCTGCTTGTTATGTGTCAGGATTCCTCTCTCTGGGTGACAACTGTGGACTGAAAGTTCCCTCTTCCCAGAATTATCATTGTCCTGCCTCTACTTCCTGCCTGGTCACCCCACCTATGCTTTTTGCCTGCCTACTGGCCAATCACTGCTTATTTAAAATACAAGTGACAGGGTGCAGACCATTGTCCCACAGCAGATGGTTGTCTCAGTTTATAAGCCAGGACCAGTTTTTAGAGTACCTACTACCAAAGAGAAGCCAAATCAGGAACCAGTTATTTATTCTGTTGACCTCCTTCATCCATTCACACACATTCTCCTTCCTCCTTTATGGGATGGGTGGATCAGTGTAATGAAGTGCCAGAAATCAGGAGCGGCTCGAAGATCTATTTTTACAGTATTCCACTGAGAAACTGCGAGAGTTAGGTTCTTATGAGCACGTACCACTTTATAAAATAATACAATCTATATTAGGTTTCAGAGGAGTGCATTTTGAAAATTCTCTCTCCATGGTATCTCTAGTGCATAATACATTATACAATAAAGAGTATTGCCTCTCTGGCTGCAATATCCACAGTGTGCCCTTAGACCATATTTCTCACTATATAGTTCGGTAGCAAAAATGCATTTGACCGAACATATTTGTTATTGCTGTATGGTCTACTAGAAACTCTGCCTAAAATTACATTCTTCCTTCACCTCCTTATATATCAAATTTTCTTTGTCATCTATAATTTCCAAAGTATTTACCATTATCTCCATTATATAGTTTGTCTTTCTGTTTTTGTCTATTAATTTATTATAGATCCCACTCCATGGTATGCAAAATTGACAATGCCAAAGTCACATTATATGTGCTGTGTTTCAATTTTGATTGCCTACATATGTATTCATAATTATCCTCTGAACTGTGTATTTCATATAACAAATTGTACTTGATAGAGGACAATTCTCAGTGTGAGAGCTATGAAGACTTTCTAGCAGTCTTATATACACTTAATCAGAAATACTGTGGGCTGAGTTCATGTGAATTGTCTTGCTGTGAGCAGACTTGATGTAGAATTCCCCTCTGTGTGCTGTGAATATTATTTGTTAATAAAGAATCTGTCTTGGGCCTGGCAGGGCAGGTAGGTAGGAAAATTTACAGAATGCTGGAAGAAAGAAGGCAATGTCAAAAAGATACCATAGAGCTGCCAGAGGGGAAAGATGCAACCTGTCAACTGGAACCTTGACAGTAGGCCATGAGCCTACTGGTAAAATATAAAATAATGGAAATGGGTAATTCTAGACGTAAGAGATATCTAGAAATATGCTTAAGGTTTTGGCCAAAAAGTATTGCAAATGATATAATTTCTGAATGATTATTTTGGGGGTTTGGGCAGCCTGGAAATGAACATGCAGCCTAGCTCAACAGATAGACACTCCAACATGTTTGATTATACCCACATAAAACCTGAGAGAGCCTAAAAAGGAATTCTAGACAGAATAGAACAGAGTTAAGCATGGCTTAACGATGTGGCTTTTTAAAGAGAGGTTTTCCTGATTCAATGGTAGCAACAAGCAACAACAACAACAACAAAAATATGTGGTTTCAGAATGGCATCTACCTGGTCCATGCTGCCACCATGAACTCTGACTGTGTCGGGAAGCTGAGCAATTAAGTGGGGTTGGTGATGAACATGTTGCAACCTCCTTAATGGCATGGCATAGACCCGCTACATACGTGGAACTGGGTGGTGTGCACAGTTTGCAGAGGCAGCAAACATGCCGCCACCATGCTGGACTGGGCAGAGCAAGAAGGCCCTAGCCACATCCACTTAGCTTAAAAAAGGGGCATTTCTGTTCAGAAAATAATTACAAATACACAATAAAGACAGAGTCAGATAAAAAAGACCTCTAAACAGGTCGGAGAAAACTATGCCCAAATTCCCTAAATGATTGTTTATAAATGTTTGTTTACATTTAAACAGGGATATGCTTAGAGTTGAATAATTTGCATTAGTATGGATCTTGGTTTATTGATACAAATTTTAGGTTAATTTTGTTATATGTATATTTCTGCTCTTGATTAAGGTATTGTGTTTGTACAGCTTATTTAAAAATGTAGTCTATAATTAAGAATTATAGGTTAATAGATCTATAATAGACAAGCTTATAGTCATGTTAGTTTGGTTTTCTAGTCATATAGAGACATATTTTTAACTAGACAGGTATTCTCAGATCTTTAAGAAACCTTCAGAATATGGAATTAAAATGTTTTAAGAAGTTAGGACTTTTTATGAGAATGTGACACATCTGCTCCTGGCAGCACCAATCTACTTGAATAGGATGCTGGACACCAAAGAGGCTCCTTATAGTGTTGGTTAGCAATTTGGCAAGAAACTGCTCTTGTCTGGACTTCTTGATGGTGTGCTGTATGAACTGGACTTACAGGAACCACAGAAAAAATAATTGCTAAAGTTACCTGAAGAAGGTAAGATAGTCCCTCAGTGTTCCTACTTCATGAAAGAGTCTACCAAACACTGCAAGAAACAGAAGAAAGTGACTGACAAACTGTCAGTATAGGTGGAACTTTCTTGGAAATTTTCTGTTCTGTAGAAAAGTCGTTGGGATACTATGGGCCTATAGGCTGAAGATGGATGATCCAACAATATAGAAGAACTTTGGGTAACTGCCCAGACAGCAAGAAGTCTCTGTCATTTCTAGAGCTTTGGAAGTAGCCTATAATGTACTTCTTGTTTACTTAGGTAATATTATAGCCTTTTGGATTCTTTAATGGTGTTGGAGAATAGATAGTTATCATTATAGTTTTCCTTAGTTACGATAAAATATAAAGTAGATATAAATATTGTAACTGTAATTCTTGCTTGATACCTGTTTTGTTTTATGTAATTTTATTATGTTCCAGTTGATACCTTCTTTTTTTATTTATACAGAAAAGGGAAGGTGATGTGGGATTCCCCTCTGTATGCTGTGAATACCACTTGTTAATAAAGAATCTGTCTTGGGCCTGACTGGGAAAAATAGAGGTAAGCAGAAAAACTAAACTGATTGTTGGGAGAAAGAAGGCAGAGTCGAGAGATGCCATGGAACCACCAGAGGGGAAAGACATAAGTTGCCAACTGGAACATTGCTGGTACGCCATGAGCCTTGTGGTAAAATATAAAATAATGGAAATGGGTTAATTGTAGATGTAAGAGGAAGCTAGCAATATGCTTAATAAGATATTGGCCAAACAGTATTACAAATAACATAATTTCTGAGTGATTATTTTGGGAGATTGGGCAGCAGAGAAATGAACAAATGAGCCTTGCCTAACAGAGATTCATACAGTAAGACTAACAGGACTTAAGAAGTAACATTGGAGCCTGGATATGCTAGCAAAACATGTCAAATTATAACGTGACTACTAATATGTCCAAAATTATTTCTCAAACATTCTGTGTAGGTTCAGGTTAAAATTATTTCTTTAGTGTTTGAGATTACAGTATAATTGCACCACCCCATTTCCTTTCTTCTTTCTAACATTCCAATATACCTCTCCTTGCTCCCTTTAAAATTCATGGCCTTTCTTCTGTTAATTGTTGTTGCACTCACATATATATGTGTAGTTTTTCAACTTCCCAAATCTTACATAAGTATAGATTTTCCAACTGTATCTGTATCATAATAACTACCAATATGTAATGCACTAAATTATATAAAACAGATATTGGTGTGGGAGAACAATTCTATATCTGTCAATTATGTTTTAAATAAATGCTGATTGGTTATTAGCCCGGCAGGAAGTATAGGCGGGAGAACCAGGAAGTAGAGGTGGCACAATGAGAACAGGAGAATTCTGGGAAGAAGTAAGCTCTTTCTGCAGTCCTTCCCAGATCACCAAAGAAGCAAGATGTGATCTGCCCTGCTGAAAAAGGTACCCAGCCATGTTGCTAACATAGATAATAATAATGGGTTAATATAAGTTATAAGAGCTAATACAAAGCCTGAGCTAATGGGCCAGTTTATAACCTAATGTAGACTCTCTGTGTGATTTTCTCTGGGACTAAATGGCTGTGGGAACTGAGCAGGACAGAAACCCCAGCAAAGCAGGCTGTCATATTACAATTCATCATTTTGGAAGATAGTCCAGAAACTGTGTAAGGAGGACTGTCTCCCTCTCCCTGCTGATGCTTGCATAGAATTTGTATTTCCTTTGGTACTGAGTATTGGATAAATATGTAGGAAATTGTTGTTTCTCATCAACCTTGGAACAGATGTGTTTTATTACAGCAAAAATTACAACAACAAAGATATAATTGTCTCCAAATATTTTGATAATAGAAAACATGCTATAATGCTTTAAAAATCTATAAGAATATGATCAAATGGTTCTTTTTTCACTTTTTAAAATTTAAAATGGATTCTTCTCTCATACAATGCATCCTGAACATAGTTTCCCTTCTCTCCATTCCTCCTTGTTTCTCTCACCTTTCCTCCCCTCAAGACCCACTCCCCCTCTGCTTCATCTTCAGAAAAGATCTGGCTTTCAAGAGATGACAGCCAAACATGACAAAACAAGATACAACAAGGCAAAATAAAAACCCTCAAACCGAATCTGGACATAACAGCCCAATAGCAGGAAAGTAGTCTCAGGAGCAGACAAGAGTCAAGACATACCTGCTTTCACTTTTAGGAGTCTCAAAACACCAAGTTAACAGCTAAATGATTCTAGTCATTACTTCTAGTCAGATACATTTTTGGTCTCTAAAATCTGCTCTTCATTTTTGTATGCATGAGGATCCATATGCTCTTATTCTAATGCTTCACATTAACCCACCAGTGCAGGCCAAGATTTTTCAATACCAGCATTCAGGAGATAAATTTGATCACGAGCCTCTGTCACTGTCACTGAAACCATGAAAGTAGATTTGCTAAGGGAAATTTCCATTTTGGTACTTTTTAAATTTATCTTTGAATATCAGCCAATTCAGGCACCTTAGACACTGCTAAAATGACATAGTCTGCATTTTTATATTCTGTATTTTTATAAAGTTCTTTTTCTGTGTTAGTGCACTATTTGTGATAGAAGCTTCCTGGATTAAAATCACTTGTTCAGCACCAGAAGAGTCCTATATATCAGTGTTCAGTTTGCATTAATACAACTTCCTGTCATATTACTTTCAAATCTTTGTAATTTAAAAGCAATTGCTAGGATTTCACATGATTGCCTAAGCTCTCATCCCTACTGTACACTAGGGATCCTTCTATTCTCATTATTAGTATTGATATATCAGTGGTAATAAGGCTTCTCTTCGAATACACAGGAAATACATCCAAATTACTGACTCTAGAATACAGTGGTGAAGACAACACCTCTTTCTAAGCATAGTTGAACAACACTCAAATATTCTCATGTAATTTCAAATAATAAGGAACTTCACTTTTATTTAATCAGTATTAATCTATCTGTTAATAAAGAGGACAAGGGAAGTGCCACTAGTAATGTCTTGGTTGGGAATGGTAAACAAACTTAGGTGAGAGACTGATACCCTTTTTTAAATGTAAAGGCAGAATGAACCCACATGGGGAGAATGATTGTTTGCCTGAAATTCCTAAAGTCAAGAATTCATCAAAAGAAGAGGTTAAGTGAACTAAGTCTAGATGTTCAGGTATGCTTTGATTAGCTTCACAGAGAAACAACTTTAAAGTCATGTTAACTCCCACCAGCAATGGAGGAGTGTTCCCCTTACTCCACATCCTTTCTGGCATAAACTGTTACAGTGTTTTTGATCTTAGACATTCTGACAGGTATAAGATGGTATCTGAGAGTCATTTTGATTTGCATTTCCCTAATGGCTAAGCAAGCTGAGCAATTTTTTAAATATATTTCAGCCATTTGAGTTTCTTCTGTTGAGAATTCTCAGTTTAGATCTGCTCCCAACTTTTTAATTAGACTATTTGGTATTTTGAAGTGTTTTTTTATTTAGTTCTTTATATATTTTGAAAATTACCTCTGTCAGATGTGGGGTTGGTGAAAATATTTTTACCATTCTGTAGTCTGCTGTTTTGTCTTACTGACCATGTCCTTTGCCTTACAGAAGCTTCTCAGTTTTAGGAACAACCATTTATTAATTGTTGCTCTCAGTGTCTGTGTTACTGGTGTTATATGTAGGAAGTGGTCTCCTGTGCAAACTTGTATAACCACTTTGGACATCAGTATGACAGTTTTTCAGAAAGTTGGGAATCAATCTATATCAAGACCCAACAATACCACTCTTTGGCATATACCCAAAGGATTCACAATCATTAAGGGCATTTCCTCAACTATGTTCATAGCAGCATTATTTGCAATAGCCAGAACATGAAAGCACCTAGATGTTCCTCAAATTAAGAATGGATAAAGAAAATATGGTATATTTACACAATGTAATATTACTCAGCAGTAACATCTTCAAATGATAATATTCAAATGACTTCTTCAAATGAGCAGACAAATAGATGAAACTATTAAAAAAAGTCCTCAGTGAGATAACCCAGATCCAGAAAGACAAACATGGTATGTACTCACTCATAAGTAGATATTAGACATAAAGCAAAGGATAACCAGGCTACAATCCACAACCCCAGAGAAGCTAGGTAAAAAGGGGTACCCTAAGAGGGACTCTCATGGAGGGCCACAGGAAAGGGAAGTAGTTATATTCTCCTGGGTAAACTGGGATGGGGTAGACGGGAGGGATGGGGCATGAGAATATGAAGGCTCCAGGTGACCAAGTTTGGGGATGGAGAGAGAGGGAGAACAATGAAATAGATATCTTCACAGAGGAAGCCATCATGAAGTTAGGGAGAAACCCCATGCTAGGGAAATGATCAGGAATGGACAAGGATGACCCCAGCTAATACTCCCAGCAATAGTAGAAATTTTACCTGAACTGGCCTTCCCCTATAATCAGATTAGTGACCACCCTAGTAGTTATCATAGGACCTACTTCCAGTAACTGATGGATGCAGATGCAGAGATCCACTGTTAAGCACTGTGCTGAGCTCCTGGAATGGGAGGAGCAAGGGGAGTCAAGATCATAATGGGAAAATCCACAAATAGAGCTAGCCAGAGATACTGAAAAGGGAAAGGGGGGATAATATGAGCTAGGGGTGTCAAGATCATGATTAGGAAAACCACAGAGCCAACTGACCCAAACTAGTAGAAGCTCACAGACTCCAGACTGACAGCTAGGGAACCTACATAGGACAGAACTAGGCCCTCTGAATGTGGGTTGACAGTTTTGTGTCTTGATCTGTTGTTGGGGAGTTGGCAGTAGGACTAGGACTTATTCTGAGTACAATAATGGGTATTTTGCAGCCTGTTTCTTATGGAAGGATAACTTGCTCAGATTTATGGGGTAAGGCTTGTTCCTGCCTCAACTTGATATGCCAGACTTTGTTGATGCCTCAAGAAAGGCCTTACCACTCTGATGAGTGTATGGGAAATAATATGGGGGAGGTAGGGGGAGCATGGGAGAGAGAAAGAACTGGTGCTTGTATGTAAAATGAAAAGAGTTCAATAAATTAAAAAAAATCATGATAACTATTCAGTCCTTGGATGGGCTATGGTGGCATTTATGACACCTTAGTTTCAGTGCTACATTCAATAAGTTGAGTTTTATATTACTGGATGCAGAACATTTGAAATTCTGAAGAATACCTATTTTTCACTTAAGTGTGTTTGTGTTGGTATTTATTTACATTGGTTCATGCATTCATAGAATTTGCTTTTTTCATAATTCACACCTTTCAATCCACTTGAAAATCAAAGGTTATATTTAACAAGTATATTTTAAAAATAATAACATATCCTTACACATTTTATGATTTTCTCATAAAACTAAGACTAAGAATACCACAATAGCCACAATGGAATAAATTAAAACCAAGACATTTAACTTAGAGGTATATAATATGTTGGGACATTTGTAAGCCAATAATCTTTAGCATCAAATTCAAGAAGGAGAAAGTTAAAGTCCATTTTAATTGCCTATATTGAGAGATTTATGGAGTCAACATTGCTGCCAAAATTAATAATATTCCATTTCATTTTTTGTCAGTCATAATGTTGATCAGAGGTTCATAACTATGGACATATAATCTATTGATCAGATCAAAAACTGCCTTGAAGCTAAATGAACCTAGAAGAAATCTTACGTTTGCAGTGAATGCAACTGTCACTAATATAATAACTAGTGCTATGATTTTTGTGTTTCATATAAATACTCAGAAGAATCCATATTAAGCTAAACTTTTATAAGAATTTATAAAAATATTAAAATTACTTAAAGATATATTTTTTAGACTGTCCCATAGCAGAACATATAAAAGAAAGGAAAATTAAGACATGTGGTATACAATTAGGACAATGTGTTTTTCTTGTTGCATATTTTAATTCTATAAACAATCACAGCATTATTTTTGAAAATAAAGTGGGAACTGAACCTTTTATTTATTTTTTTGTTGTTTGTTTTTGCTGAAAGTTTTGGTGTTATGGTATTTATATTTTAAAACAACTTATAAATGGTAATTTTAAAAGCAATTTTGGGAATCCTGACCATGGATATCATCTTGACTCAAACAGAAAGGTGCATACTAATAAAGATGAATAGCAGCCACTCAAAAGAGACATCCGGACAGAGGCAAGATTCATGCTGCAAGCTAAATGCCAGATGCAGGCTCTGTTTCAGAAAGAAATATTTAAATGGTCAGCAGTATTTCCCTACTATATTGAAAAAAATATTTAAAGGCATATCATGAAAATATTTCATAAAATTCTATTAACTTTATTAGGAAATACAGCTAGATGTTTTGCTTCAGGCGTACATACCTTGTAGGAAAAACACAGCGTGCCAATAATGTCTTCTCAAGTTCATGCACATTCCTATTTATATGCATATTTGAGAGTTCACGCAGAAAGAAGTTAATTTACCCAAACACAAAGGTCACCCACAGGGCACAATTTCCTCTTCCTTCAAAGGTTCTGTATAGTAATGAAAAATCTGAGCCAGCTAATTATAGAAGGGAAACATCTTATTCTTAATTTTCAGGTGCATATTTAGTGGATTCTTAAGTATCAAAAAATTATAGTCTTGAAAGGGAAAAATTAATCCTGGATCATTCGTCTTGGTTGATAATTTTCTTTTTTTTTTTCTGATAGAGATATTAGATACTTTTCAGATATTTTCCATTCTAGTTTTCTCTGTAATAATACTAGAAAGAAGGAGCTAAAAATCAAGATTTGTACTTGCCTTTGGAAGCTACAATAATAAGTTATGAAATATTTCTCATGTTTCTTGGATGGGTATCTAGGAGTCAAATAGAGGAATATGTATAGAGCCACTAATAAATAGCAGTGAGGGAGCTGAGATCACATTTACAATGTTTAACACGACTTTATTGCAGCTTCCTGAAAATCTTATGTATAAAATAAAATTAAAGTTTTTAAGAACTAACACTGCTCTGTCCTTTGAAGCACATAAACAGAAGAGAATTTGTGACATCAGAAGCACTACAATCATGAACCAAATTCTAGAATGTTTACAAACAAGATTTATTTAAGAACAAAATCAAGACCTTGACAATCATATCTAAAAGATGCTATATACTCAACGAAATAGGCATATGCTTAAAACTTAGAGTTCTTCTCTAGACTATTATAAAGAAGCAGTAATTCCTTTGACTGACATAATTGGATAAAGTTTAATTTTGTCAGTTGCTGGTTGAAGGTTCTATGATGACAATTAAGGTAGTCATCTGAACCTGGCACACAGGTTATATACCATGAAACACCTAATTAACAGCGCCCCTATATAGCAGNCTGTATGCTATTATGTTCTCTTTAAATTGTTTGAATGCTGAGGAAGGAGCAACAGCTGCTAAAAGATATTGTTTATAAAGGTTTATAAATTGCCACACCAACTCCAGTGTCGTCTGTGTGACATGACATATGTCATTATGCCAGACGGGAGCTACATGTCCCATGGGACTAGGCTTCCTGGAGGTCAATGGCAGACAACCCGGTATTAGCCACCTATGAGGCATAGACGAGTTTCTCGATTAGCTGGCTGTGTGGGATATGAGCTTTCCACAGTCTCTTTTATAATAATGATATTCTATACATCTACAAGACAAGGATTATCTCTTCAGGAGCAGCTCTGGGATAGGGAAGCACAGTATGGGAATGTGTAAGACTCCAGCAGAACCCTTGTCATACACAGGGTGTATGATGAGCAAAGGAATGGATGGGTTAATGCTGATGGACAAAGACTGTCATATTATACTCTGAACTTTATGGATAGGCTTGCTAGATCCCGACCCCCATGGTGTC